>JBAIZL010000005.1:58361430-58393930 GCA_036971475.1 Prosapia bicincta | reverse complement strand
TTTTCTATTGTGCAGCTGGTAAAACAGCTTTAGCTTTAGTGTGTAGCAAACTCTCGTACAGAACAGTCGACTTCACGCCAACTGAATGCATATCAGTTGAATTTTTGCTAAGGTAAATTAATGTAACCGTTTTCAAAATTAAATGTCTCTTAATTAACTAAGGTTTGTGAAAATGAAATTATTTTTAAAAACCTTTCAAGCTTAATAAAACACGTAATTTATATATTTATATACACATGTGAATTGGCTTTGCTTGGTTAGGTTTGGTTAGTCTAGGTAGGGTGAAGCTAGGTTGAACTATATTATGTAATAATGATTAATAAGTATGAATTGTGAACGTTTTCTTATATATTTATTACCAAGTACAAATATTTCATAACAAATTTAATGAATAATATAGTCCAAGTAATAAAATGGTAAACATATTTAACTGATATGAGATTATAAACATTCTGCTATCTCCAAGTGATTTAAAAGCGTCGCTGTTGTAGGTACGATGCGAAATGTTCACCTAAAGTGCTTGGAACGTTGGCTAAACGAATCGATCCGTACGAACTGCGAACTGTGTTCCTTCGAATTCTCCGTGATCCAGACCAGACGCTACAGGCTATGCGAGAGCTTGTGTTTATGGTTGAAGCGGCCAGAAGTCCGACTGAACTTCCAAATGGACTTACTCTCCATCGTCATTCTAACACTGCTGACAGTGACGCTCGTGGTTATGTGCGTCCTGAGTGCTAAGGGGCTGCTTGTGAATGGTTTAGTGATAGGCATTGCACAGCAATGGACCAAAGCACTGTTGCTCATCCTGGGCATTTGCTCCTTGTTTTTCTACGTCGGGGCCATTTATTTTATCTTAAGCAACAACTTCACCCCGTGGTACCAGTGGTGGCGTTCGTGCGTCAACATCAAGCTGGTCATTGATGAATTTAAACAATGCGAGTTGCACGATTGCAAAGGCAACAGCAAGTGGGCTGAAGAGTTGGCTCCGAGTGACGTCACTCTGACTACCTACGAAGATAGTACGGTGGTGGATCATGGTTTGAAGGACAAGCAGGCCGATGTATGCAACAGTAATGTTACTGTACCCGATTTAGAATCAGAACTTACAGAACAGACTGTAATTCGTACAAGCTCGGAAAGAACGGTAAAAGACCGTAGCGATACGGAAACTATACTTTAATTATAGCTATACTGTTCATACAATTATCAATTAGACATAATTGTAATTGAGTTACTGTAGATTCTAAAATATGGTGAGAAGAAGGGTATTGTTAAGAACGTGGTTATAAAATTAATAACAAATATACTATTAGTTGAGCGTGGATAAACAAAGTTGAAATTTTACAACAAATTTTGCAATTTTTAAAGTTTTGGTATTTTAAATTATATTCCTTATTATTTTTTAATAACAAATTTGAATATTTTTTTGTAAAACAAAATTAAAACTAAAAGAATAGTTTGTATATTTTGTTTTCATTATTATGTCTTTGCTTAGGTATGTATCATATGTGCTTGCGGACATACAACAGTACAGTATGCACAATAGAATGAGTGCGTATTGTGTACGAGTGTGTGAGTGTGTGTGTTGTGTGTGTGTGTGTGTGTTGTGAGTGTGTGTGTTGTAACGGGTTGAAATGTTCCGTCACAATTCAATACAAAATTGAAATAATCTCAATTTATAAAATATAATTTAACTAAATTTTCCAAGCCATGAATATTGATCATTAAGTGTATAATTCTAAAATAAACTGTAATTGTACAAAAGTCATGACTTCGGGAGTGTTTTGTGTGCTACGTAAAAATCAGGGTTCTGCAATATTTTAAATAAACAGTTTTAACACAAGAAAAACTGCAAAATCCAAGTCAGACAAGCAAATCAAGGGTGTGGGAATAGACGATAACCGTCGCTGAGCGTTTAGGCGCTCTCTCATAATTAGGCCACAGACCGGGAAAGGTCACAGCTTCTGATAAATTAGCAAAAATACCAAAATGAATTTCTAGAGCATAATAAACTCGAGGCTGCGGAGTGTAATAATGTAGTATGTTTTAATTTATGTCTAGTGAAAACTAGACATCGAAATATGAAAAATCACGGTTACAATTTTCATTTGTCAAGAAACTGGCTTCACCGAATTTGTCCGTTCCTGCTTCCTGGATGAACCGAATTCCAGACGAGAAGAACTACCAGTTTGGAAGCATAAAGTCATCTCCTAGGACCTTGGGAGGTATCATGGAATGTGCGAGATTTAGGCAAGTCATGATTTCTATACAAATTTAGTAATTAAATAAAATTTGATCTTGAAATACGTTCCAAAGATTCAGAAATTCAAATAAATGCTTTAAATTTGTAAAATTATAAATAATAGCTTTATTTCCTTGAAAATTAAATTACAAAATTGGAAATTACAAAATTATTTAGTTATAAAAATGTTTATGTAAAAATATTAAAATGTTTGCAAATAGAGAAATAGTAAAATATATGGGAAAAGATAAAAAGAATATTAGGCATTTTTATAAAATAAATTCATTCATAATATCTAAGGAAATGCAGTAAAGTTTGTTACAACCAGTAGTTAAATAAACTGAGGAAAAATATTTATCAATATTTAACTTGTAGAAAAATATAAATAATTTCTCAACCCGAAATTATTAAACAAAATCAATCACAAATTATTTAGTATTTTCTGAATGAGTGATCAAATTTGAAATTTAGTTTTAATTAAAATATTTCAATTTATATATATATATATATATATATATATATATATATATATATATATAAATTAATAAGCTTGTAAATCAATGATTTCTGTGGTGGTAAAATTAGTAACAAATTTGGTTTAAATAATTCAAAATGTAAATTTATTGAATGTCAATTAACTGCTGGCACAAAATAAGATCATATATTAAATTTGAAATTTATAATTATTGAAATAAACTTAGCCAACCTTCCTGCAATAAATATCAAAGTAATCTTAGTTTATTTAAGGAAAATTTAATTTATGTTTTATTAGCTAAGGACTTTAAGATAGTTCCATTTGGAAGAAGATATTCAATTTATTTCAGTTACAAATTTCTTTATTTTTAAATTCAGTTTCCAACAACAGCCAAAAGAGTAATTTTTATTGAATTAATCCTGTGAACAAAACTAATAAATTTAATTATTTCCCAACTAGTAAATTATAATAGTAAATTATAATAGTAAATTAATAAAATCAATACAATTATTAAAATCCAGCCTATTAGAGTAAGTCATATTTATTTAATAATAAATCGCTAGAAATCAATGTGCAACCTAAAGATAATCGAGCAACCCATCCAGAGAAATTAATTAAATTAAATTATAAATTATGAGCTACCTTAAGGACTAGTTGGTTTTGCTTTAAAGCCCAGGAGTTGATACTCACTGGCAGGTTTTACCATATGAAACACAGGACCTCTTTTAGGAGGATATGGTAAGACTCTATTTTGCACGGACCCCACTAAAGCAGGAGCATGGTGGAGAGATGTCTTCAAAACATGGTAAGGCAAATTTATGATGTGATAAATTTTATGTGTTTTCAGCTGACATAAATTAGACCATATGACAGATCACTGAACTTACCATGACTTTAAATACACTTTATAGACAACGTTCCCAGGGTTTACTTATTAGATGGAATTTTAAATACTTGCTCATGTAACTAGGTAGTAGGCGACTTTCGACAGGTAGCAGGTTGAGGTTATATGGGACGGGGTGAAGGACCGTTGCAGTGTGTGTGTGTGTGTGTGTGTGTGTGTGTGTGTGTGTTTGTGTGTGTGCATGTGTGAGTGTGTGTGTGTTGTGTGTGTGTCTGTGTGTGTATGTATGTGTGTGTGTGTGTGTGTGTGTGTGTGTGTGTGTGTGTGTGTGTGTGTGTGTGTGTGTGTGTGTGTGTGTGTGTGTGTGTGTGTGTGTGTGTGTGTGTGTGTGTGTGTGTGTGTGTGTGTGTGTGTGTGTGTGTGTGTGTGTGTGTGTGTGTGTGTGTGTGTGTGTGTGTGTGTGTGTGTACATTTTTTGCAAATAATTTAAATCGATTGTGTCAAATTTTGCTCGGTTGCATCTCTTTATAGTCTGCATCTTTGAAAACTTAGTTTAAATGGATAATTAGCAAATTAGTTTTCATGGTGATAGTTTTCATTACTACTTTTGACTTATGCATCTATTTTTGTTTTTTGTTTTACTTAGCAATGTATTTTTTTACGTAACGTAGTTAAAAGTTCCCCACCTAGTGTAATTGCTTGGATATTTTTGAAAATATTTGCTGTTATATTTTTTTTTCAATAATTTAAATATATCTCTACTAATCTGAAGGTTTTTATTGGAATATATTTTTGTTCTTATTTTATAATGTTGTTACTTTACATTAAAATGTATATCAATATTTCAAATTTTTCTGTTTTTCTTTTTCAATGAAAAGCTTTTTGCCTATCCCTCAGATAACTACTCGAAACAAACCCTATTTGTACTTCTACGCACAACTCTGTGAGTAGTAACGCTTTCCCATACGTTAAGCTTACCCACGTTAGCTATTTTCATCAACACTTCTTCAACCAACTTAACGCTACCAAACACTTATCCCTCGCGCGACTTAAACGAAATATAATTGAAAGAAATAAAAAGCGTAACGTTTAGTTTCGCGTTATACCCGGTTCTCCTTATTATATGTACAGTTTCTTCGTCCATTAAAATACATTTAAATTGAACCTGTCAAGTAAAACAGTAAATTTGCAGTAGTGTCTAAATAATTCGAGAAGACAAGCTTTTAGAATTTCTTTACTGACCGGGACTTTTCAATTTTAAAGCCAAATTGGATTCGTAACTTTTAATACAAAACTGTCAAGTGCACAAACTTATGAAAAAACTGTACCATATTTATAACTCTTTGCATGATTATTTCAGAATATTTTTATGTCGATTTGTTTAAATACCAAACTATTTACTTCCAAGAATCTGAATAAATGGATCTTCTAAATTTTCTACTTGTAAATGAATCATTTGCTAGATGATAACGATTATTCTACACTCATTAGCTACTGAGGTTTGACACATAATTATTTAGGTAGTTTTTACTCACGAATCTAAGCTCTTTTATTTTTAATAAAGCTTACACAGCAATTAGACAGTAGTTTTGATAAATTATATAATTGTAATTAGTCTCTTACTTACTTACTTACTTACTTACTTACTAGCTAAAGCCCACCCTTGGCAGGTTAGCCATTTGGCGGCGCGCTGACCAGTAGAAGCGGGAAATCTTCCTCTAGTTGCCTTCTTCTTCGTCCACAGAGTTGACCGATAGGGCCGGACACTGGGGTAGGTGGGCTGCGTCTATCTTGGGATCTTACCATAGTGTACAGCCGTATCTGCGGTTAACCTGATGAGGTGCAGATGGGCTGCCAGGTAGTCGTGGCCATTGGTGGTTCTGAACGCAGCTACTGCTACATCTCTAGGTACGTTTCGGGATATGGGAGGTCTATCAGCTTAACCCAATTCTTCCCAATGCTGGCTTGCCGGTTGCGTGTTCTGGTCCACCTGTTTACCGCTTGGTTTATTGCGGTAATTGCAGAATAGTAGGATTGAGTGGGATGTGGTTGCTGGAGAGCAGTGCCTTTTTTAGGGAGAGCATCGGCCTTTTCGTTCCCTTCCACGCCAACATGGCTTGGGATCCACTGCAAGTGCAAGATCCAGTCACCTTCTATTAGGTTGGAGAGACTCGATCGGCATTTTTGCACAATTAGTCTCCAAATATATTATTCTCAATATAGATATCACTGTCATCTTCATCATATTAAGCAATATTATTTATCTTGCTAAAGCGGTATTAAATTTGGGATCCATCATCAAGTGCTAAAACAGTTATTCTGAAACTGGGAGGTGCAGAAAGTTTTCAGAAGGGAGAGTAGGATGTTTTCGGGGGGACGTGTATAAGTGCACTGAAGCTCTCTACAGACGTCAAGAGTGCCTCCACAATCAGGTGTAACAATATTTAGACTGACGGAGAACGGTATTGAACTACTTTATTGTTTTTTGTAGAGTGTTTGTTCTTGGTAGATCCTAGTTATCCGAATAGTTTTACCTAATTTATGCATTATTTATAATATTTTAAGAAATATATTGTGCAAGTCACGAATCAAGTCTATTTGTGTAGGTTGTTACCATCTATCATCGTTACCAGTTTTCGGATGAAATATATTTATATGTCTTATAGAAACATTAAAAGTTATATAAAATTATTGTATCTATAAATTGACATTCCCACCTTCAGTTTCATTCTTAGACTGTAATTATTGACCAATCATAAGTGAGAGGGTTTCGATCTTATGTAAGTGTTATAAAGATAAAGACTGAAAGAGTCAAAGCTTCAGAGCCCCAGTCCTAAAGGATGGAGCTTGTAACACTTTCCAGACAAACCTTGGTACGACCTGTCATCTGCCCAGCAAGCCTTCCCTTTGGATCTAGTTATTTTGCTGCCCAAAAATAAGAAGCGAGTTACCGTGATTTAATTTTCGAATGTGACGCTGGGTCACAAAAGGTAAGACACTAACAAGAATGCAGTTGTATACATTTAGTAATAAAATCAATGTACGCTGGTGTGACAATTAATTGGGATTATCGCTAAAAAGAGATTAACACTTTTGGACTATATTATGCCCTCCTTATGAAGAACCACATAATTTGGGACAGCTTTTCCTATGTTAATAGAAGGTTTCAGGTGGTTGTCTCGATACAATCTATTATACGCTGGCGAAAATGTCTCACATAAGAAGAAAGCATCGTATTTACATAACAGTAGCTTCCTCTCGTACAGTTCCTGAAGCGGTAGGTCTACTTTTGGTGTTCAAGTTCTGAATAAATGCGCCAGAAGAGAAGTTCCTTGCAAAACAGTGTTGGAAAGCATGAGTTAAGAAAGATAATTAGGGAAATCCCATCCAAGTTGGAAAACCAGGTGGTCAGTGGAGTACAAATCAAAGGGGTTGTTCCATAGGCAACATATTGGTGTTGTACGAAATGAGTAAGACTCTTAAATACTGGTACCACGGGTCGTGACACCGAGCCCCCGCCTTGGGTGACGCCAGTACGGGTCGTGACACCGAGCCACCTGCCTTGGGTGACGCTAGTACGGGTCGTGACACCGAGCCCCTTCCTTGGGTGACGCTAGTACGGGTCGTGACACCGAGCCCCCTGCCAGTCACCTGGACTGGTTTGAGGTTGGATTCGTGGTGGCAGAGATACTATGTAGTACAAATAGGAAGTCCTCCATTATTCTGTGATGTGGAACTGGTTAAGAGTCGTAATGAAACAGAACCGCCTTCTCTTAGATGGAAGACACTCAATTGCATGTACGAAATTAGTATTTTTCGAGATAGAGTTGTATGACCAGGGGAGAGAAGGGGCTTAATTTGAGAGGAACATTGCAAAGGGGAAGAGAAGACATTGTTAGCACGGTCACCTAGAACCATAAAAGACAGAATTCTAAACTAGTTGTACAATATGAAAGCGTTTTTCCGCGCAACTTTATAATAGTGTACAACAAAATAAGAAAGGAGTAGGTAGGGGCAAGGTGTGTTAGGCTTACTGTCAAGATGGGGATATTCTTCCACAAATGGCGTGTTTACACCTGCTGGGTGTCAAGCACAGAACCTGTAGGCTATTTTTCAACTATTTATTTTTTACATCTCAACCGAAAGTGATCTTATTAGTGATTATTAGTTGTAGTGTCTTAAAAATCTTTATCTCATAAAATATAATTTAAAACTCTCGCTACTTCATTTTGATTTAAAAAGAGGTATAAATAGGAAAACTGGAGACGATTAGTCCGATAGATTAAGGATTTCCTGTTATACGAGTAATGATCCTTTCCTGACTGGATAAAAGCTACGACCTTCCGCGCTCCCTTTAGCTTTCGTAGCTTCTACTAAAAGCTTTCAAATTTGTAACATTTATTGATCACTGTACTCACACCGTACTAGGCCTTTTGTTTAAAAAAGAGTATTGTTAGGAAACCTTTCAAATAATGTATTTTACAATATTTTACGTTTATCATTACAATCGAGTATATGGTTGTGTGTTTCGATGGTTGAGTATTTTCAAGTATTTCTCAATGTCTAGACTACAATAGAAGTCCTCTTCAGCTGTAAGTATGTTTATTAACATTTAAGAAAAATAGGTAAGCCTAATACATGCCCCCGTTATTCAAAACAATAAAATACACAATCTTTGCAATCACTGACCTTGTAATCGTGTTGATTGTCAACTTATCATTACTTGGTTTCAATTGTTCACAAATACAGACTGTGATTGAATCAGAGGGTCTATCCCTACTTATGCTCAAAACATAAACTAATACCGCAACTCCAGATTTATTTTATATAAAATAAACTCTCATTGGAAAATATTTCAAACCTCTCTTTTAACTATACAATTTATTTTTTCTATCTAAATAATATATGCTTTACATATTTTTCCATAATTAGATACTCTACGAAAAATGTTCACATTTGACCTCCTAGATTTGTGTCCATTACTATAAGCAATACGGACGTACATTATACTATACTAGCGTTACCCGGCGCACGTTGCTGCTCCCGAAATGATAATTTTTGCAATTAGAAAAGTAAATCAAACATCTAAATAATTATATCTCATTTACTCCAATGCTAGAGAATAGACAATTATTTTCTTCATTTCATTGGGTGTTTAAACATAAAAATTTTAGGTGTCCCAACACGTGAGAGCACAACATAATTATCCGTGGTAAAAACTAGAATTTTCTAAATTTGATCCAGCAATTATCAATGATTGTCCTTGTGCCTTGTTTATGCTTATTGTGAATGCAAGTCGCAAAGGAAATTGTAGTCGTTTGAAATCAAAAGGTAGATCTGATGAAATTATCGGTATTCATGGAATTAAGACCATCTCTCCTTTGAACTTGCCACTTCTGATTTCTGACCGGATCAAGATGGATGTCAATTTTTTTTGTGGTTATTCTAGTACCGTTGCACAGCTTTGGTTGATTCAAAGCTCACAAGAATATTATCGGTGATCCTACTTTTATATCAATAAGTGTGATAGCAATAGTTGTACATAGAATTTAGCAATTATTTACAGTTTTAAAATAATTAATGTATTTTTATTCTTACATAATGTTTATATTTTTTTAAAAATAATTTTAGTAACGCTAGTATAAATATACATTTTAACATTAGACTTATGGAAGGCTGTACACTGAACCATCCTAAGTCTCTGGGGCGGAGCCCTGTTGATGGATTTACACCAAACCTCACACACACCATCCTGGAAATATGTTGAACAATCCTTCCACATTTCATTAACTTCTGTTCAGCGGTTAAGACGTTCATAAGACTTTTCATACACACATATATACATACATCGGTTTTTAAACCATCCTAAGCCTCTGGGGATGGATGGTATTACTCGCTGTACGAAGTAATTCCTCGCGCCAATTTACTTCTAATTCGCTACAAACACATTCTCACTTATTAGGCACTAAATATTACATTTTTATACGGATGCACTTTGTTTATTAATAATTTTTCACCTTAGTTTATTATTTGTTAATTATTTATTATGTGTAATCATAATTAGTAAACACAAATTAAAAGTTACTTAAGGTTTGAAGTTTGTTTTAGGTTCTGGGCTCCCGCTATTATTGTTCATTTCATATGTACACAAAAATACACTAATCGCAGCTACTGACCGACACCCAGTATAAACTATACTAATGCTCTCACTCTAGTTGACAAAACAACTGCTGACGTTTTTTGAAGTTCTATTATGTTTAGAAGTCTGATAGATAAGATATACATATCTTACTTTGTTTATGCTGTAAGTTTCGAGAGCCGATAAATAACCCTTACAAAACACATCTGTATGGTTCTCTGCGTGACATATCAGAAAATAAAATTTCTTGAAGCAAACAAATCAATCAAACAATGAAGAGATTCAAGACTAGCTGAGCTAATCTTTACATCCGCTGCTAAGAAATTGTCGTGACTAGCTCATCTAGTCCGAAAACCACAATGGTTTAATAAATTACTTATATTACATGACATTTGGTACTTTGAAGACTCTTGGTCAACCCCCACGTAATTTTTATTATACGTTGTACAAAAATGTGATAAATTAGGTTTTTATGATTGTCATTTTCTAATTTTGTTTTTACAATGTATTAAATTACTCGTCTTTCATTTAAATGGCAACCGCGAAGTAAGCCATATTTATTGCTTCATTTTGTTTATTCAAATTGTGAACAGATATTTATACAAACAGAATTATAGAAACATAGTTTATTAGAATAATTATGAACTTTCCAGTAGCAATTATGTGAGGGTAGGTAGGATTTAATACCGTATTCGTCACATTTATAATACAGAGTATGCATGTAATAATAATTTGACTCGATGTTTATACAATAAATTATTTCGTAGTAATGTTCAGAAATTAATTTAAACTAATGTTTGTTTGACTATTATGAAAATTGTGTTTTAGTTTTGAAAAGAACTTTATTTAATTGACTTTTGTTGAAAGATAATAATAAACAAATTACAACTCCTGAAGATGGTTCCAGATTGATCGAAACGTCGAACAGCGTTTTAAAACATTACTTAAATCTATTCCAAATTCGCCCGAACCTATTATTATCGTAATCAATCGAATATTTTAATACTGTAATTTTCCATGAGCTTTGAAGCGAGTGAACTATTTTTAAAACACCCAACAGCGCCGATGGTATATCTCTTACAAAGGTAGGAACACTTCACAGAATGTTAGGAATATCTCCTATCACATTAGAATCATCTCATAGCATGATAGAAAAACTTCTAGCATAGTTGGAACTACTCCTACAACGGTTAGAATATCTCCTACGACTCGAAGGATTAAATATCTCCTAGTACAGTAGGAACATCTCCTAGCACGGTTGGTACGACCCCTATCGCGTTTGGAATATTTTTATGTACGACTGAAACCTGATGTCTGAAATGTCGTTTAGCATGGTAGTAAAATGTCATAAGATGGTACGAGCGTCCCCTAGAACGGTTGACACGTCTCCTAGGAAGTATGGAATATCTCCCAACACAGTAGGAACATCTCCTAGCACGGTAGAATCTACTTATACAGGGTGACACACGGGAGACAGACAGTTTTTAATGAAATAATACTCAGCCAACTTTAAAATTAATGCATGTTTATTTACAGAAAATCAAAGCTCATTATTTCCCATTTTAGTTAACAAAGTTATTTGTGAAAAATAATGTCATTAAGGTGATGTCCGTCATTTCGAATGCAGAACTCAAGTCTCTTCTCAAAATCTTCCATCACACGGACTAAAATCTCTGCTTAGTAAACACAAATTAAAAGTTACTTAAGGTTTGAAGTTTGCTTCAGGTTCTGGGCTCCCGTTATTGTTCATTTCATATGTACACAAAAATACACTAATCGCAGCTACTGACCGACACCCAGTATAAACTATACTAATGTTCTCACTCTAGTTGACATAACAACTGCTGACGTTTTTTGAAGTTCTATTATGTTTAGAAGTCTGACAGAAGGTCAATTGTATATACATATCTTACATTGTTTATGCTCTAAGTTTCGAGAGCCGATAAATAACCTTTACAAAACACATCTGTATGGTTCTCTGCGTGACATATCAGAAAATAAAATTTCTTGAAGCAAACAAATCAATCAAACAATGAAGAGATTCAAGACTAGCTGAGCTAATCTTTACATCCGCTGCTAAGAAATTGCCGTGACTAGCTCATCCAGTCCGTAAACCACAATGGTTTAATAAATTACTTATATTACATGACATTTGGTACTTTGAAGACTCTTGGTCAGCCCCACGTAATTTTTATTATACGTTGTACAAAAATGTGATAAATTAGGTTTTTATGATTGTCATTTTCAAATTTTGTTTTTGCAATGTATTAAATTACTCGTCTTTCATTTAAATGGCAGCCGCGAAGTAAGCCATATTCATTGCTTCATTTAAACGAAATTGTTTATTCAAATTGTGAACAGATATTTATAGAAACAGAATTATAAAAACATAGTTTATTAGAATAATTATGCACTTTCCAGTAGCAATTATGTGAGGGTAGGTAGGATTTAATATCGTATTCGTCACATTTATAATACAGAGTATGCATGTAATAATAATTTGACTCGATGTTTATACAATAAATTATTTCGTAGTAATGTTCAGAAATTAATTTAAACTAATGTTTGTTTGACTATTATGAAAATTGTGTTTTAGTTTTGAAAAGAACTTTATTTAATTGACTTTTGTTGAAAGATAATAATAAACAAATTACAACTCCTGAAGATGGTTCCAGATTGATCGAAACGTCGAACAGCGTTTTAAAACATTACTTAAATCTATTCCAAATTCGCCCGAACCTATTATTATCGTAATCAATCGAATATTTTAATACTGTAATTTTCCATGAGCTTTGAAGCGAGTGAACTATTTTTAAAACACCCAACAGCGCCGATGGTATATCTCTTACAAAGGTAGGAACACTTCACAGAATGTTAGGAATATCTCCTATCACATTAGAATCATCTCATAGCATGATAGAAAAACTTCTAGCATAGTTGGAACTACTCCTACAACGGTTAGAATATCTCCTACGACTCGAAGGATTAAATATCTCCTAGTACAGTAGGAACATCTCCTAGCACGGTTGGTACGACCCCTATCGCGTTTGGAATATTTTTATGTACGACTGAAACCTGATGTCTGAAATGTCGTTTAGCATGGTAGTAAAATGTCATAAGATGGTACGAGCGTCCCCTAGAACGGTTGACACGTCTCCTAGGAAGTATGGAATATCTCCCAACACAGTAGGAACATCTCCTAGCACGGTAGAATCTACTTATACAGGGTGACACACGGGAGACAGACAGTTTTTAATGAAATAATACTCAGCCAACTTTAAAATTAATGCATGTTTATTTACAGGAAATCAAAGCTCATTATTTCCCATTTTAGTTAACAAAGTTACTTGTGAAAAATAATGTCATTAAGGTGATGTCCGTCATTTCGAATGCAGGACTCAAGTCTCTTCTCAAAATCCTCCATCACACGGACTAAAATCTCTGCAGGGACGGCAGCAATTTCTTGAATGATTGCATTCTTCAACTTGTCCAAATGTCGTGGTTTGTGGTTATAAACACAGTTCTTAAGCTACCCCCACAGAAAAAAGTCACATACTGACAAGTCGGGAGACCTGGGAGGCCAAGGAACATTGCCAAAACATGAGATAACCCGGCCAGGAAACATGCGTCTAAGAACTGTCATTGAAGTGTCTAGGGCCAGGATGCTTCCAGTTGATTTGAAGTTTTTCCCCCATCTGAGGATTGTGTTACGGCTCGGAACAGCTCCATGTCGACCTATATTAAACCGTGCACGAAACAATCGCTGCGTAGCAATAATAGACTCGCCACTTTTCACGAAACTGTCATAGACAAAAACTCGACGTTGCAAGTCCCACTGCTCCATAGTGACTGAGTAAATAAAATGGCGTGTTGTGTGGATCAGTACTATCCCCACCACGACCACCTTCCACCACAGCGCCCTCATTACTACTCAGTTCAAAACAGCCCGTCTCCCGTGTGTCACGCTGTACCATCGTAGGAACATCTCCCAGCGCAGTAGGGACATCTCCTATGACAGTTGGAATATCTCCTAGTACCGTCGAAACCGAGGATCGTATGATCATCTTCTAGCCTTAGGAACAACTTTTAGCACGGGTAGAATATCTCTTAGAATGGTTGGAATATCTCCTATCACCGTATGATTATCTCCTAGCATTGTAAATTCTACTCATATCATGGCACCTCATAGCATGATTGGGATAACTCCTAAGACGGTTAGAATAACTCCCTTAGGTGGAAAATATAACTGTCTTAATAATATCTATTCTGTAATTTAATCTCCTTTCAAATTAATTTCTTAGTTTTAATCTTTTTAATTCAATTAGGATCATATGCGTATGTGTTCATATGCGAGTCTTCGAGCATTCTTGTTCTTGACGTTCTCTTCTGGAAATTATTGGGACAGTAGTTTCACCCTATATAATCTTGGATATGTTCCAATATGATAACTTTACCCAAGTATCGGGTAAGCTATATGTATAGCGCCAAGTGTAACAAGGAATTCCTGCAACGTTTAATAGCCCCTTACATCACCATTGGAGACTGGGAAGGGAATACATAATACAAAATACATAATTCACCCCTTTCCAGTTACTCAGACAATATATATTTCTATTATTATTACACAGTACACTATAAAAGCTATTTAACGTAACATTCTTCCGCGGCACGTACGTACAATGTATCATGGCCTTCTGAGGACCGCCACATCTGCACAACATTGCGCCCTGTCACGGCGATTTATTCCGCTACGTAATGGATTTACAGTTACGTATAAATTATTAAACGCCTAACATTAGCTAAACCAACTAAATTATATTATGTTTAAATTTTCAATCGTATATAAAATACATTTTTCTTTAAACTTGTAATGGATGCCACTTGATGTTAATACAGTTTTATCAAATATTTTGGATTATTTAAAATGAATTAATTAATTTCAGTTTTATATGGGAATAACACTGTTCACAAAAGAGCCAAGGTATGCAATGTAGTTATTTTGTACCATTTGAATTAAAATATGCGATAACTTATGATTTCATACAGAAGCTGATTTTATGTTATAGTTTATGTGGTAAAATAGATGTTTTAACGTATAGAATTTATTGTGTCTGGGTGTGTGTGTGTGTGTGTGTGTGTATGTGTGTGTGTGTGTGTGTGTGTGTGTGTGTGTGTGTGTGTGTGTGTGTGTGTGTGTGTGTGTGTGTGTGTGTGTGTGTGTGTGTGTGTGTGTGTGTGTGTGTGTGTGTGTGTGTGTGTGTGTGTGTGTGTGTGTGTGTATAGAAATATTCTATAACACATTCCGTATAAAAAAAAATATTTAATCGGCTCAAATAAACGACGTAATGGTTTGGTCAAGATTTGTGTGCTGTGGATAAATCTAGGGCAAAGTGATGAAAAAACACGAAACTTGAAGCCTTATAGTTAAATGGAATACGATAATTCTCTTTGACGAACATTTAGCGCGCTGCTTTTTGTTGCCATTAATTCCAAAAATCTCTGGAACATTAATTTTAAAGGCATTATTTAAAGTGCAAATAATTAGATTATCCTGCTCTGTAAAACGTGGTAAAATTCATTAACTTTGAAATTATTCCATTAATTAATAATTAACCAGAAATCCCAGTTAATTTAGCTACATAAAAATTATATTCTGTTTCAACAATTATTACATTTCTCCTCTTACTTTAAATATAAACAAATTAAAACATTAGGAAATACATTCAGTGATGATATGTTTGTGTTGGGCCTCCTACTTTCTCCAAATTAAAGTGTTCAACTCTTTGAATGAAAAGTTTGAAATATCGTTTGAAGTAACAAAGCCATCACTGCATTGAGAGTCACTAACAATATTTTAAAGTGTCTTACTGTAATCGGGCATAAAAAGGAGTGTAAGGGAAGAGGCCATATAGTCGATACGGCGAATGGTAGCCGGTGAAGCATATCCGGTGGTATAGGTATATGTATGTGTGTGTGTGTGTGTGTGTGTGTGTGTGTGTATGTGTATGTTAATGTGTGTGTGTGTGTGAGTGTGTTAGTGAGTGTGATTGTTAATGTTTATGAGTGTGAGTGAGTGTGTCTGTGTGTGCGTGTATGTGTATGTGTGTGTGTGTGTATGTGTGTGTGTGTGTGTGTGTGTGTGTGTGTTTGTGTGTCTGTGTGTGTGTGTGTGTGTGTTTCGGTGTGTGTGTGTGTGTGTGTGTGTTTCGGTGTGTGTGTGTGTGTGTGTGTGTGTATGTGTGTATGTGTGTGTGTGTGTGTGTGTGTGTGTGTGTGTGTGTGTGTGTGTGTGTGTGTGTGTGTGTGTGTGTGTGTGTGTATGTGTGTGTGTCTGTTTTGCATATGTATGAGTCCAACATTAAAATATGGTAAAATCATAAGTTGTAACTTTGACAAAGATATTGAAAATAATATCAGGTAATAACTTTACCTGATATTTGACAGTAATTAAAAAAGCGCCGTATAGCGAATGTGATTTGTCTATAAATCCCATAGTTTAATTTTAAATGTTATAACAGTAAGCATTCTAAATCTAAAACCCTACAATTGAAGTCTAACAATCCTTCTTGGCCCTGTGAATCGCATTCAAGGTTTAAACTATTTTATACACCTATTATTTTCTCCTTTCTGTTTTATTATTTTGTAATTTACGAAGTGTTTTCATCTTCGAAGGTTTAGTCGATATTCAATTGGACAACTAAATTTTCGTTTAGAAAAGTTTTTTATTCAAAAATACATTATAAATAACAAACACACACATTAAAGTCTTCAAACCACATATAGGTGTAAATAACGCAATACAGACAATACCACTTTACTATAGAGTTGTTAAAATAATTTAGGATAGGTACGGTAAAAATAATTTTCATAATGTAAGCTACACGATTGGTGAAATAAATAACTTGACTTCCATTTGCGCGCAACTAATGTGGGAATATGACAACGTGCGAATCCAAAATACATTAGGGAAATTTTTTTATATAAATTTTATCCTAATCTGCATTTGACGCGATAATAAAATTCTTAGATTCTCCATAATCAAACCTAACCCATCTCGATAGATTGTTTCTGGATTAAAAATTTTCAGATTTCTTGATTGTATGTAATAATTTAATGTTGCATAAAATGGCGCTTTATTTTGTATAATAAAACAAAATCTTTTTCCACGGTTGTATTTGGGTTTGTGCATTATGATTATGTTCGTATTTTTCAAGTTGTAACTACAAGCTATGTATTGCTACCCTTAAAACACCTGATTCTTGTTTATAATGTATATTCAGTAATATATGTTTAAAAGGAAATAATGCATATATTTTAATTCCACATGTGTAATTGGTTAATTGATACAAATTTCATATTTTAAAATGTTATTAAACTGCAAGGAATTATACATTATGTTATAAACCATTTATAGTTTTTCGTGAATTTATTTACCCAATAGCCTCTTACTCGTTATGCTGTTTAATTGGTTCTTATTTGTTGTGGAGTGTATTAGGGTGTATTTGCTTATCTAATTAAATATGTACGGCTTAATATACGAGCAGAGAATGTTAAGTTGCACTCTCGGAACATAATGTTTAATAAAGCCGTTCAGCAATAAAACCCAGTTAATGCCGTGACGCCAGGTAGAAAGCATGGGCTGCGTTGTACAGCTAATGCAGGGCACATGTACCGTAGTTACATAAAACTACCCGTCATCCAAATAATTCGCTAATTGTAATTTATTACTCAATTACCTCGCATTAGGCTAGACATGTTATGATTACAACTTTAAAAAGTTGTATTATGTTACTGGGAGAGCTGTTGTTATTTATGGATCCGAGAACAGACTCCTTTCTCGTCCGTATTTGAGAGGTAAGATCTTGCAACGTGATGACGCAACAATATTCCTATTATTGTTACCTTTTATTAGGGCTTCACAAAAGGAGTCTATAAAGAAGATACCGCTTTTTACCTCTCTACTTGACATTTTTACCTTGCCTTCACATAATTTATCAAGACCTTTTACGTTCTCATCTTAACCCTATATTATTCATACTATTCTGTTCCTCTTAAACGGTAGTAATCATTCAGGATTAATCTTAAAACATAACACAATATTTAAAATTATAAAATTTGTTCCTGAGAGTTTGTGTGTGGGGGGGGGAGATATATGGACATCGGGGTCAGGGAGAATTTTCCGGACAATCGGAACAGAGACGCAATGTATGAAACAGAAATTGCTTTTCCTTTACTATCACTTTTTTCTTGAATGACCAGGTGAAGTGTCCAATATTTACTGTGCCTTATAATGTCTTGAGGTATTATAACAGTCTTTTCCAAATCGAATTTCTTATTTCTTCATCCATCTGAATAATTCTTTCTTTGTAAGTTAGGGAGTCAGAGAGATTCGTAGGCCAAATCTTACTCCCAAAATTGAAATTTCTAATTTTTTAAAATTAAATTGTCAGTCCATAGGTTACTTCTATTTCGTACAACGTCCGGGACATAGCAAGAGACGTCGCCATCTGTTTTGCAGTTCCTTACTTGATGTTTAGAGTGGGGATACTGATGACTGAGTGTTTGTCAAAACTCGCCGCTATTCTAATAGGTCCCGGTTTATTCAACCACGGTCTTGTTCACCAATGTGCCTAAATCCACGGGGTTAGAAAGCTTCCACCGCCACTAGTCCACGAACTCCTCTTCCATGCTTCATAAGTCCCTTACTATGTCCCGCGAGTTATAAATATAGACTTCATGTTACTCAACAATAGTCTTGCTTTTTCTAAATAATAACTAAAGAGTGATTCATATAAAACTCATGTTTTTCATTAGTTCATTATTTGAATAGGATTACGTCCAGAGGTTTCATTTTCCTATCAAATAACGCCGGAAGTCTTGAGGTTTTGATTCCATGTCGTGTATGTGCGCTGGATGTGGTCCTAGAGCTGTAAGCTTTTGTACGGTACAGTGAACATCGAAGAGTGCTGACCCATTTTCAGTGAATTCGTTGAGCAATTGGATGAATCTAAGCTGCGTAAAGGGTACTTTCTGTTGACAGTTTTCTATTGTGCTGTGGGAAAATGTTTGAAGAAACAAAGATGGTGAAAATGAAGAGTTTAGCAAGAAAGAACCTAGACTCTCGGCTTTTATCTCCGTAAGAAGACACATTCGTTAGCGTTACTGTTGGGAGTTCTACCTTCCAGGTAATGAGACCACTACCCCCACGAATCCAACCTCAAACTCGTGACTCCCGTCCGGGTGACTAGCGTCAGGTCTGAGGCGGAGGGCTTTTGTCACGACCCGTGGTACCAGTATGCAGGAGAGTCTTTTGATCCTACTATATATAAGGCCTTGACAGAGTTTCAGTACCTTAATAAACCGTATGATTAGTCCGGTGCAGGTAGGAAAATCGGACCTTTATCCACTTTCGGAACCCTATACTGGGGAACTTGGTCCTAGGGAGGCATAACCTACCCCTTTGGACTTTGAAAGCACTTTCTGTTAACAGTGCCACTTGCTATACGTCACGTGAGTGGCACTGATCCAAAGTTACTTCGAAGACCGCAGAGTTTCCAGGAATTTGTGGGTGCCAAGATCACTTTACTTGACCACACCAGAATTCTTCCTGTGGTATTATCTTAAGGTAAGAGTGTACGCTACACCCCCGTGTGGTCAATATTTCACACGAATCTGCGGTATTGGCATTGCAACGCTCCAGTATATCGCCACAAACGGAACGACCTGTTCAACTGTGCCTAGAGACGGACGGACGACATTTTCAACACAACCTTTAACGACCAGTTAATCTCCCAAATATTCTGTACATATAGGACATAATAACATGCTATGTATTTTTCTTTTTAAATTAAACATAAGATGAGAATCATGAGTTTTATATGATTCACCCTATACTTCCTCTACTACGTCCCATCTTGATTTTGCTGTTATTCCTACAGATGTGTAAAATTCTAAGTGGCTCTGTTTTTCTCACCTAGTACCAGTTGTCTTGCTTGGTTAATTTTTGCGTATAAACATCCAATAAACATTTTTCCCATGTTTAATTTAAGGCGATAAACTTCACGTAAAGACAGTTTGATTCCTCCATAAAACTAGAAAGCGCTCAGTGTCGCGAGCATAACGTATTAAATACTTCTTAATTTATCCTTACGCGTAAAGTTCTATCTTCAATATCTGTCTAAATACTCCTTGAGAATAGATCTTATAAAAGATAAAATATAATCCTGTTTCGAACCTTCTGTAAACGTCTATTCTGGGAGATGACTTAATAATTTGTCCTATTATCCAAACGCCATCCCATGTCCATATTACGAGCTCCACAATTTACCTAAATTACTGTCGATCAAGCAATGGTAGTGTACTTACAGTCTGTATCAGAAATTTAACAGTCGAACATTTGAAAATATTAAGTTAATTAGAGTTTAGCTAGTAAGATAAATTCACAACTGCAAAAACTAAAACAGTTTACCCTAAATCTCACTACACATTAGTTTATTAAAATAAACAAACTAGTTTATCAAAATAGACCCGTTTATCAAACAGACTAGTTTCGACGACGATGTCGCCTTCATCAGTGCTTGGGTACTACTAATAGTCGTCAGAACTAGTCATGACAAAGTGTTTGGTTTTTATAAACTAATGTGTAGTGGGATTTAGAGTAGCCTGGTTCAATTTTTATAGTTGTGATTTGTAAATATCGTTCAATTTATTTACTTATATAATTCCTTCTACTAGTTCACACTCTAATACAAGTGAGTTATATAAGTCTCCCTATTAAACTTATATCTTGTACAAATTTTCAATCGTTAGTAAAATACTTTTTATTCTTCCACTCAATTTCAAATACATTTTTTTTAGCTTGTAGTGGATGACACTTAATAAAGTTTTTTTCAAATAATAATTCAATAATTAAATTTAATAAAATAATTTTAGTTTTATATGGTATAAAAACGCTTTCAAAAAGGGTAGAGCATGCGATATAGTTATTTCGTACTATTTGGCTTAGATAATTGATAACACATTACTTTATTGAAAAAACTGATTTTATGTTGCAAGTTGGGGTAGAACAGCTAGCTGTTTTCGCACAGCGTATGTTCTTTATTTACAATAATTGTAATTAATTATTTAAAACTAATTAAAATATTTTTTTTCTTTTTGACCTAATTAGGAATTGACTTTAATTTTTTTTTTTTAATACGTTATTTTTGCTAGTCACTTAACACAATTAATTATTTTCAAAGTGTTCCAGTCAGAAAGCATTGACGTCTTCTGATGTAATATATTCATGAAAACAATTTGAATTTTAGGGAAGTGTATAAATGAAGAATGACGTCTGTAAAGCAAACATTGCTAAAATGCTGGATGTAGGAAGCATCGTGCTAATTCAGAGAGGTTGGAGTACTTGCGAATCCAACATTGTCAGTGCCTGCTCCAGGTGGGTAAACGGGAGTACACGGGAAGTGCATTAGTACTTCCATTTTGTCGATGCATACATTTAGTCTATTGTCGGGCATCCGATGACAAACTCGTCATTATCGGTAACTTGGAAAGGAGGCTATGAATGTACTTTTTGTTTAATAAGTTCTTTAACAAAAGGTTTTTAAAAATAATATTATATTCCCTTTCATTGAAACAGTAAACTGGATACTAAACAAATATTATTTACTAATGTTTATGCATTTATTTATCATCAATTATATTCTTGCATGCATTGTTAATAAATTAACTTCAAAACATTGATATATCAATATAGATTAATCAATAAAAAACAATTGTTTCATTTTGTTTAAATCCCACAGTTTAAATTCCTTGATATTCCTTGAAATTTGTGATCTTCGTACTTACATTTTTTTTTTTTAGCATCAACTCAATTTATTATTTAAATTTTTACTATCAAATTAATAGCGCATTGTTGGTCTACACTTTTTTAATAGAATAATATGTGGCAGTCAGTGGCACTAGCTAACAGGAGTGAATACTTCATTTGGACAGTATAATTATTAGAAATTATAATGGTATTTAATTAATTTAGTTATTAGAATCCTTAATTAAATACTGCAAAGTGTATTAAATAAAAACTATATATATTTGAATTCCGAAACGACTTTAATTAAAATCATTTATAAGTGTCAGAGTCGCCTAAGGAAGTTTTCATTTAAAAATTTAAATGAAAACCAGAAACTAGTTATAATTATATTAAATTATTTTTGAGACTCATTGAAATATAAATTTATTTATTTATTCACTAACTGATAAACAATATTAAATATTAACATTATGTTTGCCTTGGTGATGTGCAATAAGTAAAGAAACACAAAGTACGGCTTAAAAAAGCTCTTCTACAACGTAAACAACATAGAACCAGCTGTTGTGAGAAATCATATGTTATTACTTAATTAATAACTAACATAATTAAAATTAATAATTAACATCGTAATGATTTTAGTGTAAGGCAAGCCCGGAAATTTTTCTCTCTTAGATTACTTCTGTTTAAGACCTAAAAGAAGTATACAATTTAATAATATTGCACACTAAAGTAATACAAGTACAGAGAAACAGTGAAGACGCATATAACAACCCTGGGAAAATTACATAAATATAAAAAGATTTTAAGCAAGTTACAGTAGACAAAATATTAACAAATAGCTACCGTACTTTCATGTGGTGCAATATTTATTTCTATCACATAAATTTTAGGAATAAATAAGTGATATGGAAAAAATTGAAGTCAATTTTTACTTAAATCAACAAAGAAAAGTTTGATTTGGGTTTCTTTTTATTTTATTAGTACGATTATTATAAATGTGTATTTACATATTTTAAAATAACAATGAAAAATGCAAAATAGAAAGTAATAGAAATTACCTTGCAATTTTCCATTTTACTATTTATGTATGGTGTTGGACTATTATTTTTGTTTGTTATTATTCATACACTTTGTTTTTGTTTTTTGTTTTTTTTGCTTTTCTTTCACATTGTGCCTTTGTAAAGCAAGGTTCGATACCGTTAATCCAGTTTGTATATTTTATCTCCTAGAGCATTATTTATGATATTGTGTAGTAACCATGGTAACAATTCAAGTTTGTGCAACACAGGTATCGACGACAACCAGTTAGTGGCTAAAGAAAAAAAATCTAATTGATCGTTGAGAAATTGATTTCTAGCTATGGGAAAGTTGGCGCATGCCAAAGCACGTCAGATACTCCGTTCGAATCCGACACAAAACCCCCAAATTTTTATAATTTTATTATTACATAAATATTTAGAAAAACTGTATTAACGTCAATTATCATCCACTACAGGTTAGAGAAAATGTATTTGAATTTGATTGGATGAATAAAAACGTATTTTATAACAATTGAATATTTGTACAAGATATATATCAGAAGAATGTGAGCTAATAGAAGGAATTTAATAATAAATTCTTTGAGGTAAACCAATTCAAATAGTTCCACACCTAAAACAAGTAGTTATGCTGAAATGAAATTATGGTGTTACGAGGTCAAATAAAGTTTAATTTGGTCTTAAACTACGGATCCTTTAATGGAAATGTGTACAATTTTAAAATAACACTAGGGTAGTAATGTCAACATTTCTGAAATAAAACGTTAAAACATTTTTTTACAAAAACGAGTAAATACAGAGAGTAATGATTTTTTTTATTATAGGCATAAAATTCAAAACAGGCCCTAAAACAGCGATAAACTTACGTTTCGAATAAAAAGATAACAAAACCTTTTAATTTTAGTTAAGGCAAACATAATCCTCAAGGTACTTATGTTTTAAATTAAGTTAATTTACTTAGCATATACTATTGTAATTTCAATAATTTGTTTTTTTTTGCTTTTAATAAATACTCCAATGTATACATGACGATTGTAGACGGCACTTCAGCTCCTGCGGTGTCTATAGCTTCTACTCTTGTCCTGTCATTTCTATTCTTCGTTTCTGTAATTGTTTTGTACATACTACACACACTGTTCTCTGCTATATTCTACCCCACTTGCATTTTCCATATGCAGTTTCTTTCTTTCCTGTTCTCCTTTTATTAAATCGTTAAACTTAGGTTGTATATTTTTACATATGGGTTCATATAACCATATACATAACATAGAACCATATACGTATAGAGCATATAGAGTTCATAGAGACTGTTATACACGATCCCAGAGTAAATATAGGCACACACTCTAACTATACTATTGCTAACAGCTCTGGCTAGGTTAATTTAACTTACATTACGTTAATTTACGTTGCATAAAATATTGCTCTACAACAGGAAAACAAGTAGGCCTAATATTAAAAAAAAAAAAAAATTAAAGTCAATTTTTTGTCCTACTGAGATCAACAAAAAAATTTATTTTAGCTACTTTTGTTAAATAATTACAATTGTTATAAATATGTAAATACATGTAACAGAATCGCAATATTAATATTTATTGTCAAAATAGAATTTCCTTTCAATTTTCCATTTCCCTTTCTTTACAATACTATTTATTTGCTTTCTTTTTTTTACATTTCTAATTTGAGAAATTCATGGTGATCTATATTTTCTCATTCCATCGATCTCTTGTAATTCTTCATTATTGTAAGGAACCTTTCTCTTATATGTTCTTATATTTCTACAGTAAATAATTGGCTATGGGAAAGTTGGCTCAGTGCCAAAGTACCGGATTTTAAACATGTAGTCTTTTAGTTCCAATCTGACCTACACGTTAACTTTTTAAAATTAACTTTATATTAATAGTAATTAACTAATAGTAAATAGCTTTTTTATTATTTGAAAGAACTGTATTTAACATCAATTGCCATCCACCAAGAGTTAAAACAAATTTATTTGAGCTTGATTCAAGGAATGGAAACTTTTATAAACGGTTGAAACTTTTTACAAGATATATATATATATATATATATATATATATATATATATATATATATATATATATATATATATATATATATAAGGAGAGTGTGAGCTAATAAAAGGAAACGAAAATTAAATTTAAAGTAAATAATTATTAGATTAGGGCTACTTATGTTATTTAATAAAGACAAATATTAATGTAAATGTTTTACCCTTATAAGTTGTGTATATTATGTTCTCTAACGGTGTCAATAAATTATGAGACAATTTTAAGCTAAATAACTGTTTATTAATTCACAAGATTTTATCACTATTGGTATTTACACTTTTAAAATCTATAAAAGCACACAGACACTGTTATAACTAAATATAATAATAACTACTGAGTTCGCTAATAAGCTATTTATACTTAACACGAACTAAAACTGTCACTCTACCACTAAATCTTTCACTCTCTCCCCTACATTACAAATACTTACCCTCCAACCTTAACAAAACCTGTTCTTTAGACTGGCCACGTCTAGCGATTTCTAGTAATTTCTAACCAATTTACTTCTTAGAAAGTTCCCGCTTTTACCAGAAAGGCGTGGTTGTTGTGTTGACCTAAGATCGAAAGGATTTGTAACTTGTTATTCCTTGTGTGATAAATCCGGGGGTGGTTCGTTACAGTAGCATTAATTTGTTTGTAATACATACATTCTACTCATATAATGATTTAGTACATATTATTCTCATGTGTTAGATAAACTAATTTAAATAATTATTGTGGGAACGTCCTTTTTGGGCAATAATTAATGATTTTTTTTGTTAAAAATTCCAGATAAGTTTATTTACTTTTGTCAAGTTTAAATTGTCTATAAATATAATGAGTAGAAATTAGAGCAATTAATGTATTTTACAGATTCAGGTTAAAATAATTAGTCCATATGTTGTTGATTACTGTACAAGTCATTTATTAATTTCAGGATAAAGATCCGGGCAGGTTTCCATGATGAAGTCGCATCATCGCTCCCTCGTACTCAGCTTTGCTCTACATACCAGTGTGTAAGTGATATCGTATATATATTATATAATAATACCCGTATATTATTTAATAACCATTATTGTACATAAAATATAAGGTGGTTCCGTATTTAATACTCTTTCAACAAAAGCTAGTAGAGTAAAATATCGTGGAAAGGAATATAAGTTAAGTATTGCGTCGAAAACTATCAGCGTTCGAGAAACGCGTTTCCAGAAACAAAGGAGTAGAATTAAGCGGAAAGTTCTGTCCTTTAAATCACAAACTTCCATCCAGGATCTTCAATCCTCAGCCGTGCGAAGAACATAAGCATTCATGTCCTGACCGTCATCGAACTCTAGACGCTATATATTTAGTTTTCCAAATAATGCTTACTATCATCTAGGAATGATCGTCTATGATACAGACCAAAAACTGTATACAATGCTCTAACGTGAATGAGGTGGTTTAAGTTATACATCTCAAAAGCGAAAGTAGCAAATGACTTTCGAAGTATTCTCCAAATTAGGAAAGCAAGAAGTCTACAACCTTTATGTATTTACAAGCACAAAAATTATCTTAAATTCATAATAAAATTCAAAACATATTTACTGTGTCAAAGCGTGAAGACGTTTTCTGTTTTAGGATACGAGGTTGAGTCTTTTTTCACTGGGATTAAAAACATTCCCACTTTTCCCTGGAGAAATTAAACCGACCTCAGGAAGGAGCGGCTATTTTCTTTGCGTAAACACAATAATGAAATTTTGAAGAGTGCTAATGGTTATTAAAACCTAAACGTGAAAAAATAAATCACTGCGTCACTTCCTTCACAACGCGGAAAAACCGAGAGTTAAAGTCCTCTTGACTGCGTCACTTTCGTCACAACGCGGAAAAAACGAGTGATTTAAATCTCCTTCCTTAAACAATTATGGGAGGTCATCGTCAGATAAATATTTTAAATTTAACCATAGGAAAATTAAAAGTTATAAAATTCAAAATAAATCTTATAAATTGGCGGCATATACAGTTCTTATTATCTGTTTTCACAGGCTAATGAGTTTACTGCGGAAAAACAATCTCTGCAGTAAAACAAAATCAAACAACAAAACAAAATGTGGTTAAGTTACGCTCGAAATATTTTACAATTATAAAAACAACAGTGAAACCTAATTCTTTCAAAATTAGACACATGTAAATGTAGGTGTACACATAACACCATATAGAAACCAATATAATGGTGACACATTTCAGGGAGCGATGGCTTCAACATATTGTATTTTTTTGTCTCAAAATGTGAAAAACTATAATGAATTCTTAATATAATTTTAGTTTGTAGTGACGCAGAAAAAACTTAACTTAATAACTTAAAGGAAAGTATATAAATGAAAGACCAATATTCAAAACTGAAGCAGAAAACATAATTGTGTTTATAAATCTAAAACAAGTATTTCAAATAAATAATTATCTAAAGAAAATGTCTATATATTTAAAAACCGTTCGGTTAAAATCAAATTTAGAGTATTTTTATGATAAGTCGCCTTTATTAAAGGGAAATATAGCCTATCACGTGATGCAGTAAAATACGTGTTTTTACTACAGTAGATAGTTATTTAAGTTACTATGTTGGATGCAATTCCTTTTAACAAAATACGTATAAAACTAAAAATGATAAAACAATTACTAAAAACAGAAAAGGTATTTAAAAAGTAACTACAAAAGACTTAGAACAATTATTAATAACTTCACTTTTACATTAACAAGTAAATTACCTAATAATGCTATAGGATTTATTTTGGCAAACACTACCACAATTATCAAGAAACAACAAACAAATTACTGGTAATGTATTGTTTCTTGAGAATGCTGTGCTGTCCCTAATGAAAAGATTGGAAGCTTTATGGTCATATGTTTTATCAACAAACATACTAAAACTATAATGGAAGCTTTTCTCGAGCAATGTATTACTATTGATAAGCAAAGAGGCTCCTGTTAATGCCAATAATGCTATAAAGACGAGAAGCTTTGAACGCCAGTTTCTTTAATATTCTTGTTGAAAAGATGTGCATATTTCGCAACATAAACACTAGAGGGTAAAAAAGGATTTTGCGCTTTGATCTCCATAGATTTAAAGAATGGTTTCAATTGCGATATTCTTGACGCACTACAGAAGAAAAATAAACCAGAATATCTGATTAAAATGTTTGACGACTACCTTAGCGAAAGAACAGTGGTATCCAACTGTGGCACTCATACACTTGTCTTCATTATGGAAGGTGGAGCGCCACAAGGTATACAAATCTGTTCTCGTTTGTGGAACGAGATGCATGACGGTCATCTACTAATCCTCCAAAAGACACAGCCATAGTGGGTTATGCAGATGATGCCATAATTGTTTGCACGGCAACTACAGCAGCTGCACTAGAAGAAGCCGCAAATGATGACTTAAATCGGGTCCAAAATTGACTTGAAAGTCGTGGCTTAAAGATGATTATAGAAAAAACAGAAGCTATGTTAGTAATAGATAGAAGAGTATTTGTGACGCCTGTGTTGCGAATAGGAGATTCACAAATCCAGTGAAAAAATTAACTAAAATATCGGGGGGTCACCCTAGACAGTAAACGAAATTTTTCAACTCACATAGTTAAATCCTGAGAACGGGCAAGATTCTCCTGTGGAAATCTGTGCAGACTGATGCCTAATATTGGGGGATCAAAGGAGTGTAAGAGGAGACTGATATCTTCGGTGGTGCATTCACAACTCCTATATGCGGCACCCATGTGGGCTCCTGCAAAGGAAAACGTACAGCTAAAGAAGAAAATAGTTTCAGTACAGAGAGGTAGTTTCTGCATTCAAAACGGTATCTGATAGTGCGGTGTTAATACTTGCCAGAACCCCAGCAATATATCTATTGGCTAAAGAAAGGCAAGAAATATACGAGCAACCAAGCGTTATTAAAGCAGAACGAAGAAGAAAGTAAACGTGCAAAGAAAATAGCTAAGCAATCTGCTAGAAGACGCCTATTGGAGCGCTGGCAATCGGAATAGAGCGGCTCCAGCACTGACATATTATTTAATTCCCTGTCTAAAAGCATAGATGGAAAGGGGGAATGGAGAAGTAAACTACTATCTCACACACGCGCTCACTGGACACGGATGTTTTGGTGAATTCTTTCATAGATTTAAATTACGTGACACAGTTCGATGTGAGTTCTGCGAAAGCTTAATGACGCGAGACATACATTGTTCTACTGTAAGCATTGGAACAAATATAGCATGATATCCACTTATCAATTATACAAAAGCTCTGACAAGTTGAAACAGCATTTGCTGTTGGTTACGTCACCCTGAAGTAATGCCTAACGGTGATCCCAGGGGACGACAACAAGTGGTTGAAAGAAGTTCGAATTCGAGGTTTCTAGATTTGACTACAGTTAGAGTCTGTAGCCATGAAATAATGCTGAACAGACATAAATCCGTGCTGGGCCTTCATGTCATTAGGATTTTTTTACCGCTGCTGGATTTGTAAGATCAAAGGTCATATTCTCTTTTTTCTTTTTCCAACGTGATATCCACTATGCTAGAAAGGGAAAATAAGTGGAATTACATAGCGAATTTCATAATGATGACTATGTTAAGGGGGGAAATGAAAGCATAAGAAGCCAAATGAACACGTAAACGTTTCGACAAGTTGAAACAGAGTTTGCTATTGTTCACGTCGCCCACTGAAGTAATGCCTAACGGTGATCCCAGGGGACGACAACAAGTGGTTGAAAGATGTTCGAGTTGGCGGTTTCTCGTTTTTACTACAGTTAGAGTCTATAGTCATGAAATAATGCTGAATAGCCAAAACCCCGTGCTGGGCCTTAATGGCATGAGGATTTTTTGCCACTGCAGAATTTGTAAGATCAAAGGTCAAGTCCTCTTTTTTCCTCCAACTTATTGAAACACACACACACACACACACACACACACACAAACAAATTGTTTTACAAATTTAAACTATAAAAATATATGGTAAATAAATAATTAAATACGAAACACTTCATCTTACTTTAAATAATATAAATAATGATCAAATACGTTAACTAGATACTGTCTATAATTCCATTAGAATAAGATTCTATATTGTTGTTATTTTTTTAAATTATTTGTTTCTTATTTTATTTTATTTATTTATTTTTTATTTTATTTTATTTTATTTTTTTTTTTTTGAGGCACGGTGTGTGATTTTATAGGCCATCAATGCACTCTAGGAGAAAACACTCAACAACCCTTGAGGGAACATTATGATTGTAACTAGTAAATATTGACAAGTTTATTTGTATATCTATTTAGTTATAGGTATTTATCTATCTAACAAACAGTTTAGTTTATCTCTTTTTCATAATTCTATGTCTCTTTCTAAAAGACGATTTTGTAATTAGTACTTAATTATCAATAAACATTCATTTCATTTACAAGAATATTTATATTGCTGTTTGCTCGAAGTTATTTCATCAATGCAAATATTGATATTATCAATGGCTTTGTACACCGCCATCAGGTAACTATACTGCAAGCTGTTCCAATGCATTGTTGTGTATAAAGCCCTTGCTAATGTCACTAGTTACATTGCAGAAAAAATTAGAGGTAATAACTTAAGAAAACATTTCGAGCAAAATTCGTTTACATATTTTTCTACTATGTGTGTATATTGTTCAATTCCTCCTAACAGTTCACACTACTTATATATAACTTACTAAAATTTGAAATCGTTAATAAAATACTTTTTCTTCATCGACTCCAGTTGAAATAGATTTACTGAAAAAATATAGTGGATGGCAATCGAAGTTAAAATAGTTTTTTTTATTATATCATTCCATTAATTGAAATTAATGAAATAACTTTATTTTTATATATGAGGAAGATATTTTACAAAAGGGGCAAGTTATCCAATATAGTTATTTCGGCACATTTGGTTTAAAATAAGTGTCATCATATTGTTTCATAAAATGCTGATTTTATGTTATAGGTTTTGTGGTAGAACAGCTGTTTTAAAGCATAGGTTATGTTACTTTATTTATATTCATTGTAATTATTTAAAAAAAAACTAAATTAAATCTTTGTTGACCTAAGTAGGAATTGACTTAGGTTGTGCGTGTGTGTGTGTGTGTGTCTGTGTGTCTCTGTGTTGTGTGTATTGTGTGTGTGTGTGTGTGTGTGTGTGTGTGTGTGTGTGTGTATGTGTGTGTGTGTGTGTGTGTGTATGTGTGATCGCGTGCGCGTATGTGTGTGTGTGTGTGTGTGTGTATACATATATATAAATATATACTTTACGTAAATACAAAATTACAATTTATTTAAGCCTGTATTTAAAATAAACGCTTTCCGGCAACGGTGCTTCGGAAATGTCTTCGGAAAATAACATAAAGTGAAAAGCTATCTCTATCCAAGGAAACTGCGCTTTAATTAACTTCTGTACAGTGGATAATTTTACGCTAAAGTAAGCTCTTGGAACCGAACCAAATTGTTGTCCATTTGCCAGGGCGATTGCTAATAACAGACGACGCAAAAGTATTTAAGCATTTGTTTGTTGTTTTAACTTGCCCTATCTTTAGTTATAATAAATAATGCACTTTAAAATAGCATGGGTAATATCTTTTGTGAATAAAAAATCAATACTTTCAAAATATGTTCCTATAATTTATACAAATCCACTTGTACAAAAGCAGGATATATAGTTTCTACTATAATTTTTCCTTCAACCCATACCTACCACCTACTTTTGGTGTTTAGTTGCACTAACGCACGCTTACGCGCAAACTACTACATACCGACTTGACTAGTTGTTTTTAAAAATCCTCTACTGTTGCATAGTATTTTCAGGGCTCTATAGTCACATTTTTCAATAATTTTACCCCCTGAAAAAACACATGTTAACATGAACAACATAACATACTTGTAATCTTACAATGTACCATTCTTAAGAGGTGATCCAACTTGGGCCGTGCAAGTTTGATCCTGCTTAATTTACCTCTTTGTAGGCTTCTGTGTAGGCTTCTTAATCGGGACCTGCCAGTGGAACTCGTCCTTGAACTTTATTTTAAAACTCAATTATCTTTAAATATCGCTCAGTAATTTTTAATTAACGTACTATCAGTAGGAAGCTCTCCTGTTGTAACATTATGATTTTATTTTATTTCATTTATTATTTTATGAATTTAAACACTATTTATATATAACTTTACAACCATTAATTTACTATAATGATTTCTTGAGCAACTGTGGCCTATGTTATAATATTTTAAATATTAAACCCAATAACCACAAAATAACTTAATGATTTTTGTCTTGAGACAATGTTTAAGACAAAATAAGAATTAAATTTATAGCGTCAATATTTTTTTGCTATATATGTTACGTTTTAAATTAAATTAATTTTTGGTTCAGGTCTTCTGAAGATGGTTACCTTGTAACTGAAATGTACATCAAGTGAATAAATACAGTTATTTTGTGGTCATTGGGTTTACTATTTAAAATATTAATTTACTAGTTGGAAAATTGTTAAATTTTTATTTGTTTTTTAAGACGGGATATTTTTTTAATAAATTAAAATAGATTTTGCATAGTAAATTTAATGATTTGATGCAATTAAATTTTAAAATAAAATAATACAATTAAGCTATTCTTCATTGATACTGTCTTTCATAGTTTGCAGAAAATATTCGAGCACAAAATATTTAATTGGTTCAATCTGTTTAATAGTTTTAACTTAAATATGAATTTAATTACTGTTTATTTATTCTTGAAAAATAAAATAAAATTTTCTCTTGAATTTGTATACAGTAATACAATAATTAGTTTTTTAATGACAACTGCTTTTTAAATCAAATATAATTTTTCAACTCTTGGAATATTTTCTTTTATGTGGTAACCTTTGCAAAATAACAATATGTTTT
>JBAIZL010000005.1:58321430-58356430 GCA_036971475.1 Prosapia bicincta | reverse complement strand
TGTGTCAATAAACATGAGTTTATTATTATAATAATTACAGACTAGCGTCAGTTCGCAACTATCTGACTACAGACTGTGTCAATAAACATGAGTTTATTCTTATAATAATTACAGACTAGCGTCAGTTCGCAACTATCTGACTACAGACTGTGTCAATAAACATGAGTTTATTATTATAATAATTACAGACTAGCGACAGTTCGCAACTATCTGACTACACACTGTGTCAATAAACATGAGTTTATTCTTATAATAATTACAGACTAGCGACAGTTCGCAACTATCTGACTACACACTGTGTCAATAAACATGAGTTTATTATTATAATAATTACAGACTAGCGACAGTTCGCAACTATCTGACTACAGACTGAGTCAATAAACATGAGTTTATTCTTATAATAATTACAGCCTAGCGACAGTTTGCAACTATCTGACTACAGACTGTGTCAATAAACACGAGTTTATTATTATAATAATTACAGACTAGCGACAGTTCGCAACTATATGACTACAGACTGTGTCAATAAACATGAGTTTATTCTTATAATAATTACAGACTAGCGACAGTTTGCAACTATCTGACTACAGACTGTGTCAATAAACATGAGTTTATTCTTATAATAATTACAGACTAGCGACAGTTCGCAACTATCTGACTACAGACTGAGTCAATAAACATGAGTTTATTCTTATAATAATTACAGACTAGCGACAGTTCCCAACTATCTGACTACAGACTGAGTCAATAAACATGAGTTTATTCTTATAATAATTACAGACTAGCGACAGTTCCCAACTATCTGACTACAGACTGAGTCAATAAACATGAGTTTATTCTTATAATAATTACAGACTAGCGACAGTTCCCAACTATCTGGCTACAGACTGAGTCAATAAACATGAGTTTATTCTTATAATAATTACAGACTAGCGACAGTTCGCAACTATCTGACTACAGACTGTGTCAATAAACATGAGTTTATTCTTATAATAATTACAGACTAGCGACAGTTCGCAACTATCTGACTACAGACTGTGTCAATAAACATGAGTGTATTCTTATAATAATTGCAGACTAGCGACAGTTCGCAACTATCTGACTACAGACTGTGTCAATAAATATGAGTTTATTATTATAATAATTACAGACTAGCGACAGTTCGCAACTATCTGACTACAGACTGTGTCAATAAACATGAATTTATTATTATAATAATTACAGACTAGCGACAGTTCGCAACTATCTGACTACAGACTGTGTCAATAAACATGAGTGTATTGTTATAATAAAAAAAAAACTAGCGACAGTTGGCAATTAGTTTACAGCCTTTTGTGATTTGAGTAAAATAGTTTAGAAAATTATTAATCCTGGGACAAGTGATAGATCAAATTTTATGCAATTTCCCCTCCATCCATATAAACTAGCGACAGTTCCAACACCTTTTAGTGTTAGTTTTATTAATTGTGTGGCTTTCTTGGTTTTTTTGATTTAATTGTTTTGTTGTAATATTGGTTGCCTTTGCTTTGTTTTTTCAAATCGTCAGAGTCTTAGCCCGTGTGCAGTTAATGCTTCAAACTCCTCGATGTCTTCAGTCTTGTATATGCTCTGAAGGACAAGGTATCTCAGCCAATATGAAAAATTGTTCACAAAAATAAAACCAAGTAATAAGTTTCCACATTCAGTGGTATAAGTATGGCTTACGGTAAATGTAAGAGATAGTAAGTTTTTAGTTTTATTTGTGTGGTATTTGGTAATGATAGCGAATGAAATTAAGTGGCATAGGTGACGAAAACAATTTCATAGAAAAGCACACAAGCGCCAGATTTAAAAAGACCTACGAGGTGGTACCCAAAATAAACCGGAACAGCGTCGCCGTGGGCGGAGCTTATGCACTACGCATGTCTACCGCGCAACTTGGACAGTCCATTGCCGCCTGTGTTATATTCAACTTCTTGGTAGTTTGTTAGAGCAAGTAGACTTTGACCGGTGCAGGATCTTCAACAACGCGCATCCGGAAGATCTACTGTTAGAGCATACATTACCAGAATACCATCGTCTTGCTGTTACAGAACATAAATGACCGGTTCTCGGAAGATTGATTCAAGTGGTGTGTTATCTCGGAAAATAACTTCCTTTATGTAGGCATGTAACTCCGTAAATAGAAGAAACTACCTGGGAACCTTGAACCGCTAAGCAAAGAAGAACGGCTCAAGAGGGCTCATCTGGAAGCAACTTCAGGCAACTTCAAGTGACATCCAGGATGTAATTATTGACTGTCCCTGATGAATGAAGATGTCCAGAAAGAACTTTATATTTGTGAATCTGTCTCAGTTCAGGCGGGAGAATCGCTAGACTAATCTTGTCAGACTCAGAGATATGTTATACTTCGGTATTTTTGTTATATTCCCGCGAGAGATTTGTTGCTTTCTGAGACGTCTGGAAAGATAAAGAATGCAACTGAACTGGCAGTTGTAGTCTTAGAAGACTCGAGGAAATGGGGCGTAGATAACAAGTTATTATATCAGACTAATGATGGGGCGTCTGTGCTGGTGGGCCCTAGAAGCGGCGTCCAAACTATCAAAAAGCAAGTTTACCCACTTACAATGTTTATAAGTTACCACACACACCACTCTACACATGTGGTTTGACTTCCTTCTATAGATATTTAAGCAAGTCATCTAAGGAACAAATTTAAACTACCCTAAGGTTGCACAACTCAATGGAACCTCCCCTCCAGAGAAACACTAACAATAGCATTCCTTTTCAAGTAGGCCTATTTGATAGAAGCTTGGATATTGATAATGTAGAAGATTGTGAGGGAGATTCAGTGAATATAACTAAGGCCAACACACACTTGCAACTGTGCAACACAGTTGGGGTAATGCAAATGTGCGGGATTTGCAACACACATTTGCAATCCGTCCAGATCTATTCAAAAGTGGACCGTTACGGAGGTACGGTGGTGAACTCTATGGTGACAATATAGTACGCTACATATTCTTATAGCTGTTATTCACTGTCATTGCACTATCTGAAGAAAATCCGTCATGTACACTATATCGTAGTTTAATGAATGGTGATAAAATCAGTAAAATAATCATAATTATTTTAACCAAAGAACAACATTTAGTTTATATTATTTAAAAGTGTATTTTACCAATAATCTCCCAAGTTTCTCCTAAGGGATGTGTTACTGCACCAGTTGATTGCTTCCTTTTGCTTGACTAACACACTTTTAAAATCCATTGCCTCTCTATTTTCATTTAATTCATTACGTTTAATTAATTTTCATTCATTCACAGGGGAATCTATGTATTCGGTAAAACTAATAGTTATGATTTATAGTGAAATTATGATACATATTCAATAATATGTCTATAGAACTTGATACTATTGAACTTTCCCAAAGACAGACGGCCGAAATCTGAAACCATGTAATAATGTCGTTTCAAAATATTCCAGTCGCTACATTTGCTGAATGAAAAAACCTGGCAAGAAAGAAACACTGCAAGGAAAAGTCCCGCGACAGATCATGCAGTAACCTTCGGGGGCTTGGATCACCTTATGCTAAGGGAGGAGGGTATTACCTTAGAAATACCTTTTAGTGAGTCTATGACAGGAATGACATGCACCTCTTCTTCTACTGTCTACTCAAAACTGAAAGGGCATTCAGTCAATATAAGTACTTCCGTTGGGGCTAAGCTGCGACCCTAGGGATGTGTTCCTGCGACACCTGGAACATAACTGTGAAGCAGAATTTATTAGTATGTATATTTTTATTGTTTGTATTATGGTGTGAGCTAGGCGGTCAGTAAGGACAGCGGCCGTCTGTGTGTGTCGTGTGTGGGGTCGTAATTACTCAGTGAGGAAATGAGTGTGGATGTTGTATGTGTTCATAGCACCTTGTTGCCAAGTGTCGGAGGTGTTGTTTGATGAAAGGCACTTTCAAGTCAGTGTGAAGCAGTGTTAATCTTGTACATCTAGGTGCCTTCGTGATTATTCGCAAAACCTTGTTTTGGAATAACTGGATTCTGCGTGTGCGTCTGATGCCTGCATGGCCCCAGACGGGCGAAGCGTACGTGAGTATGCTGCGCATGATAGATACGTATAAAAGCGGCCGCCTATAGTGAAAGTGGGCTTGTTCTGTTAAGCATAGGATATAGTTGTGTTAATCTAATTGTTGCTTTTTTAACATGTTGGTAATGTGAGTGTGCCAAGTCAGGCCTCTGTCGAGTATGACTCCCAGATACTTGATCTGGTTCCTCCAGTGAATGTCCTCGCTTAATAGTTTTAGTGGTGTGTTGAGTTTGTATGTCCTACGTTTGGAAAAATCTCCTATTTAAACATACAAACAGCCAGCGCAACTGGCGGCCGGACACATAACTATACGCAAACTAGTTTTTTTAGGTGTAGCCTATAAAGCTAAGTGATTTCAACGGTGGATGCACGGAAGGGATTTTCAAAGGTGGATGCGAGTACCAAACCGCCATCCGGACATTTGATTGCTGCGTTCTCTGTTGTAAATAGTTTTATTTGACCTCATGAGCTTCTAGTTTCAGATATTTGCTGTAAATAAATGGTCTTATATAGGCAGATGAGTTTTTAGTTTTACATATTCCCTGCAAATAGTCTTACTTGGGCTGATGAGTGTTTAGACCTTTTTAATACGCTAAACATACTATTTTTGCTGTTTAAACCTTTTGAGGACTAGACGGGTTTTATATGACAAAGAATGTATAAAGTTTCCAGGTTTAGCATAATTGTAAAACCTGTACACTGAATGAAGTAGTAGCAAGCATTCAAAAGTTGTGGACAGACGTAAATGTATCGCTATAAGACAATGTGTCATCCGTTCGGAAATGTCCTGCAGTTCCTTCTCTCTGACTTTTCAAAAATGCAAAAGGTGGGGAAAGCCTGCCCGGCCGGCCGTAACGACCAAGTGAGCACATACACCTTAGATTCAAGGATATTAATTTTTTTAAACTGACGTGCCGTGCCACCTTCATACGCGAGCAGCTTAATCTGGCTAACTTCACTCTACATAGTGAGTATAGAAAGTGACTGTTTTCGAAGCAGTGTAATGTAAACACATTTATGTGCAATACAAAAATGTACACCCTTAAACATTTTTGTATAACTCAGTAGTTTATTGTTTTATGAACAAAATAGCGTTTCTTTAAAATAAACAGTCGGTATTATTCTACTGCTTTCAAATACAAGAGAATCTAAGAGAAAATGTTGTTACTAATTAATCATTATTTTCTTAACAAAACATTTATTGTGAAGAAAACTGCGGTCAATAAACCGGTTAGTAAATATTTATTTTATATTAAAATGAAAACAATAGCAAGGACAAAAACACTTCCTCTCGCGGTTTTTTGAGTATACAATCCTTTGGAGCATAAATTAGATTTCTTAGCTCTGTATTACTTGAATATGAATCTAACTGGAGGAAGATGAATTATTCGATTATCATCTATATTAAATTATAACAAAATGTTACTAAGATTCAAAATGTTGTGTAGCACTTGAGGCACAGGCCACCGGAATCTTACTTACAAACATAAAAAATAATAGTTTTTTTATTTTAATTCAGTATTGTAATTTCTTATATATATTTAATCTTTTTATTTGGTTTTATTTTGTTATTGGTATTATTTTGTCTTTTTTTGTATGTGTTTTTGTATTTAAAATTTTTTTTTTTTTATTGTTGTACCTAATTATTGTTACTGTTAAAATTTTATATTTTTTACATTGCATTGGGCCGAAAGGTTAATGTATTCTGAGGAATAATACAAACAAAAGTATTTTTACGAAATCAAAAACATATTTTGATGCATTAAATTACTGACCATATTTAATAATTTGTTTCTTGGTCTTTCAGTTTCATTTCTTTTTTTAACAGATTGATGTCATATTTTATGCCTTTCTGATTAATAATAACGATTTTACCTGCTTCAGCAGGACCATGGTTTGTTTACAAGTTCAGATTAATTCTATTGATTACTAGAATTTTTTCATACTGTATTTAGCAATGATATGTAGTTCGTCGTCAAACCGCTAAAACAGCACTTGTCAAAGAGATGTGTTAGCATAGTGGAATTAGTTCAAACAAATGCCGTTAAAGCAGCACTATTCTATTATAATAAGTCTACATTTTAGTATTGCTTACATTCGGTAGAGAAATAACTAAATTTGTTAATTTTATTTATTTCTGTAGTTAAGAGGTAAAAAACCATTTTAGTATTTTTATCGGTGTTATAAATGGTACAGTTGTTGGATCATCGCTGCTTAATTTCTAACCTCAACAATAAGTAGATAATATCACAAAATCTTTTAAAATTCACTTATGTAAAACAAAAAATATTTGAGTTACTTTTTACTAAAAATATTTCGATATTTATAAATAAAGCAGGATAACCTACGCGTAAAAACAGTTGTTCTACTACATAACCTACAACATAAAATCAGCTGTTTTACAAAATCATATGTTTGCATTTATTTAACTATACTGCATACCTTGGCCCTTTTGAAAAACTCTTTCTGCCATATAAAACTAAAAATAGTTCAATAATTAATATTGAATTTAATTGATGAATTAATATTTATTTAAAACTGTATTAAGATTAAGTTTAATCCACAACAAGTTTTAAAAAATTGTATTTGAACTTGAGCGAATGAATAAAAAGCATTTTATTATTACTGAAAATTGGAACAATATACATACAAGGAGAGTGTGAACTAACAGAAGAAATTGAAAAAACGTACAGTGCCGGATCTTCTAGAAAACTCCACATTGTTTGAACAACGTTCTGTGATTCGGTTTGAAATTGCTTACGTCTAAAATGACGTAAGTGAAAGGTCAAAATGTATGAACCGTGGAAAGTTTTACAAGTGGGTAGAACAGTGCTAAAGTGGTCGAGAATCAGCGACTAACAAACAATTTTTTATCACGCCTGTTGAAGTCTCTACTTCCTCACTTAAAACTTGAATTCGTGACAATATTCATATCAATAAACATCCAATAGACTACTACTCAGATATGTTTTTGAACAATTGAACAGGCTCAAGGGATTAAACGTCGTGGATCTCAGAAGAGAGAGACACGCACATCGTCACATTGTTCATTTAACCCGTGAAGTGCTAAATAAAATAGGATGGTGGAACATCCTCATCCCTATTCCCTCTTATAGGCTCGATTTAGCAGCCTCCTATTTATATGTGTTTGGTCCACAGAAGGAAGCATTATGTGGGAAAAAGAACCAAGATAACGGAGATGTCAAGAAATTTGTGGGAAATTGACTCCGACAACAAGACAGAATTTTTCCGCCGGTAGAAAAAGCTACAAACCCGTTGAGGTAAGTGCATAAATGATGGAGGGATTGTGTTGGGAAATAGGAAAAGTTTTGTTTTTGCATAAATAAACGGCTTTTATTCTAAAGGTTAGTTTCTGTCTTTAGTTATGGAACGGTCCTTGCATTTGTCCTATTACACCTAGAATAGATTGATAGTGGTCATTATTTAGATGTATTGGTATCTACGAGTGATGTTGACTTCGTAATAGAAACACGTTGGATAAATAAATTATTGACTCTGAGTTGGTGTTATTTATGATTTATTTATTATATATTTCTGTAGGATTTCCAGTAATATCTCACATTTGTTCTCCTTATTCACGTGCTTTTGTGTTTATTTAACAGCTCGGTTGATCTTCAGTTACGGCCAATATTTGTTCAGTTAATTTAAAACTAACGTTAGCTTTGCGTTTTCAGAGTTAAATTACATGCTTTGATTGGCGTGGCCCAACTGATTAATTAAAGGCTTTGGCCAGTAACAGGTAGATGGAATATTTTATCATAATGGCTTGAATCACAATCTGTCATACTGGAGATTTTAACAGTAGCGGAGACGAAATTACTAAAATAAAACAACTTGTGCAAACATTTGGTTTTTCCTAGTTTTTAGAATGTTATTTAGAAAAAATATGATATGACGACCTCATCTAGTAATTTTAAGATACTGGGAATATTTAACTTTATAGCCTATTAGAATAGAAAGTAAAGGTGTTTGTAAATATTTATTACAAAATAAGTCTTTTCGCCTGCTAGGTAAACGTGGTGGAGACAAAACGTGGACTAAGCAAACTAACCGTCAGAAGGGAGACAAACATGTGGTCTTCTGTAAATAAAAAGGTAAGCCTACTCCATTAAGAATCGAGCTAAGGAAGTAAAAATAACTAAGTTTTAATTAGGTATTGTTTTTAAGTTATAGAAATCTCCGCTTATTTTCCTAAAGAGACTTTAACAAAAACAAAAATATTAAGTAAACTTTACTTAAGTCAACAAAAAAATTTTAATTTTAGTTACTTTTTATTAAACAATTACAATATAATATAAATAAACAACCTATGCGTTTAACCATCTGGTCTACCACGTAGCCTATATCATAATATCAGCCTTTTTTTTTAATCATATGTTATCATCTATTTTAAGACAAATGGGACGAAATAACTACGGTGCATACTTTGCCTCTTTGTGGAAAGCGTTTCTCCTATATAGAACTAAAATAAATGAATAAATATTTGAGAAAACTGTGTAAACATCAAGTGCCATCCACTACATGTTTGAAAAGTGTATTTAAACTTGAATTAATGAATGGAAAGTATTTTACTAACGATTGTAAATTCGAACAAGATGTAGAGTGTGTACTAACAGAAGGAGATAAATTTTAGTAATTCGCTAGTGTATTTAATTAAAGGAAGAAATACTTTGTCCCTACATTGATTTATTGCTTGATTTTGTTTTAAATTATTTTTTATATGTAAGCACTTAATTTATTTGGTTACGTTTCTAAAAAAATAGGTAAAATATTAACATTTTTAATTTCTCTTAGTTTACAACGCCAAAACTACATTTCTAAAGCTCCTTAACTCCTAACCATGGAAGGAAGTCTACTAACCAGTTGTGGCTTTGTAAAACCAGTAGTCGACCATAGCTTTTACACTATTTCCTGGTAAATTTATTTATAGAATTGCTGTATGAGGCGTTTGAATTCATTTCTAAATAAAACGTCCAAGTTTTTATTTAATTTGATTTATTGCTATTTATTACTACATTTATTTAATTATATTGTTGCTCGAATAAGAATAGTAAACTAAAAATATTGAGAGTAAGAAATAATAATAAATACGTTATATAACAATTTTTTTTAAACAAAGAAGGCTAAACACATTCTTTCTGTGTTTTCCATTTTTCAAATTGGAATAATAGAGTCTTCTAATTTTCATTCATTTTTAAAACACAATTATCCCCATTGTTTTCCTTATAAACTCAAAATGCAATATAAATTGTATGTATTAAATTATTTCCCAAGAGTGACGTGTGTGACAACTAAAGTGACCCAATCAATACAGATTGAAAATGAAAGAGTAAGCAAATCAATATTTTTGTCACAGGTTTCTTTGCTTGTAGGCCCGACCAAATTTAATAAAATTACTTTTTCTAACTTTTTTATTGAAAAATTGCCCACTACAGTTAGCTTACACTACAGTATGTAATTACAGTAGCATGCTTGAAACATACAGAAATTACGAAACCTATACTTGGAGTAAATCGCCTAAACTTGAAGTTGCAACCGCATACTTAAAGTTAAAGACCACATACTTGAATTTTCGAACTACGTACTTGAATTTGCGACCGCATATTTGACATTGCAGACTACAGTTAGAATACAGAAAAATTGCCCACTACAGTTAGCTTATTTAGTAAAATGTTAATTAAAAACATAAGATAGCTTTTTTAACGGATTAAACCGTAAAATTAATGTTGGGACTAAAACATATAAAAAAGTTTTAATTTATTTTAGATAACATGCTTAGTTACTTTAGACAACTAATAAATGGTAAATGGTATAGAATAGTTGTTTTGTTCAATTCCTTCTGTTAGTTTTATATCAATATTTATTCAATAATAATACTAAAAACTTGTAAATATTTGTGAACTTGCCTATAGTAGCACTTACTTATATTTGTTGAGGACGGCCGAGACATTGTCAACTCCCGAAACGGCCGTCCTCAACAAATATAAGTAAGTGCTACTATAGGCAAGTTTGTAAACAATTACAAGTGTTTAGTGAAACCTAGTAGCTCACGTGAAGATGGAGTCAACAAATAGCAATAATAATTATTATTTTATGCCGGAACAACATATTTTTAGTATGACATTTGCATACGGGTGTTTTCTGAAAGGTAACATCCACATGTACCACAGTAGCAGGGTCAGATCACGAAAATGTCTTGCGAAACAAAATTTAGAGCTCCCTTGCAAATAGAATTTAGAATAATTACCCCCCTGGGACTGTATAAGCCTTCAAAGCTATAAGGGAATAGGACCATTGTTGAATTTGCAAATAAATGATGTAATACAATTACCTACCTGGAGTTGTCAGCTGTTAGGATAGTGAGAAGTCTCAGGTGAAACAATGTTTACACATTTTTCTGCAATTGTTCATGTATATTAAATAAATACTCTAAAGTTTTAAATAAATTAGATAGGCAGTTTGTTTTAAATAGGTTAAAGAAACAATAATAGGTAGGTCATCTTCAACCCAATACTTGAGGCTACAGCCCCATACTTAAAATTACAATCTCATTCTTTGAAGTTACAGCCCCAAACTTGATATTACAGCCCCAGTAACTTCCGTAATTACAGTATGTAATTACAGTCGCATGCTTGAAACATACAGAAATTACAAAACCTATACTTGAAGTAAATCGCCTAAACTTGAAGTCGCAACCGCATACTTGAAATTAGAGACCACATACATGGATTTTCGAATTACATACTTGAATTTGCGACAGCATATTTGACATTGCAGACCCCATACTTGAGGTTACAGCCACATACTTGAAGTTGCAGCCGCATACGTCAAGTTATAAGCCCCATACTTGAAGTTACAGCCTCATACTTGAAATTACAGCCACATACGTCAAGTTAGAAACCCCATACTTGAAATTACAGCCACATACGTCAAGATAGAAACCCCATACTTGAAGTTACAGCCTTATACTTGAAATTACTGCCACATACGTCAAGTTAGAAACTCCAAACTTGAAGATACACGCCCATACTTGAAGTTATAGCCACATACGTCAAGTTAGAAACCCCATACTTGAAGATACACGCCCATACTTGAAGCTACAGCCACATTCGTCAAGTTAGAAACCCCATACTTGAAGTTACAGCCTCATACTTGAAATTACAGACACATACATCAAGTTAGAAACCCCATACTTGAAGATACATCCTTATACTTAAAATTACAGCCACATACGTCAAGTTAGAAACCCCATACTTGAAGTTACAGCCTTATACTTTAAGTTATAAGCTTATAAGTTACTTGAAATTACAGCTTTATACTTGAAGTTATAGGCTTACACTTGAAGTTACGTCCCCATACGTCAAGTTACAAACCCCATTCTTGAGGTTACAGCCACATACTTGAAGCTACAGCCATATACTTGAGATTACAGCCACAAACTTGAAATAAAATATAATGTTGGATGAAATGGCAACTATAGTTAGCTGTAGGAAGTTTAAAATTAAGTAGGATTTATAGAATAATATTTTAAGAAAGTCTATCTATGCAACCAGTTTACGACATTATTTTTCAGGTCAAGATTAAAGAAGTAATAAATCAATTTACAATAATCTAATTATATTGATGGCTTTACCAGAATTCCTATTGGTACGACGCCCTTGCAGTTAACAAATGCAAGAAAGGCAATTTTAACTACTTTAGTTTATTTTAAAAAATCCACAAGACGTGGTCCATGTCAGATCGATCTGGTGGCTTGTTAGATTCTGTCAGTTGTAAGATAACGAAATATTAGCGGTAGTTTTCACGGAATCACGTCTCGTGAAATTTCCTTTAAAAATAAAATAATTAAATTTATATCTCCTGCATCTGATACCCATAAGAGCAATAAGAACAATAAGACCACAATAAGAATTTAGTTTTAGCAACTATACTGTTGGGTTAATTGTAAATTAATACAATTAATTCGATATTCTTGCTTGTTTTAATCTAACCTGATTATCTATGTGGTAAGCTGTCTGCATATACTCTCTCGAAATAACTTTTTTCAATGATAATTAACGGTTGTTTAGCCAATAATTTTTATAACATCATTTTTTATATTTATTTGTTAAGTAACAATTGGTAACATTAAAAAAAAACAATGTTACTTTAAAAGATGTAGACTACTGGATTTCGTTTAGTTCAATATTTCGCTACTAAAGCGCTACAGTACAGTGTTCAGTCAGTTTAATTAAAATGTCCTCGTGTAAAGTGTAACAGATGGCGCGACGAGTACTTCAATGTGATGAAAGGTTGGTAATTGTAAAATTTATTATTTAAAAAGCGTCATTTATGTACGTAAATAAATGCATATTTATTTTTGTAGTAAAATTTTTCATTTCGTTTCTTTTAAATGAAATTGACTAAAGATTACATTTACAAAACAATATATTAAAATTTAAACAGAGAAAAATATTGTAGCTTCAATTAAAATATAAATAAAATATTTGACAACTAAAATAATTGCTTGTACTATTTGGCAACACAATATCATCAGGAAATTATAACTGCGTTCGTTTTTTTTGAATTCCAGTGTTTTTATTGTTTATATTAGAAAACATGTTACATAATTATTACGTTATATCCAAATGTTGATTTCTAAATAAATGTAGAATATTGTTTAAAATAAATGTAAATTTTAGGAAATTTCATTTAAACTTGGGTAATTTATGAATAAGTAACTCAAAATTTTTTCATGATCTATTTTAATAAATAATCACAAAGATATTATTTAATATTCTTAAATCTATAATTACCGGATAATATAATGGTCTACGCATAATAAAAAATTGGCAATTAAAACAAAAATCTGTCAAGCAATGTTTTCGAATGAGAAATAGTGTTTATTTAGGCTAGCAATTTTCGTCCTTCAGATCACCTATTTCATTTACCTTTTCATATTTTTACAAGTTTTTAAATTTTAACTTACCTTTTTATTTAGTTAACTAGAGCTTAGGTAGTGAGAACTATTCAAAAAGGTAAATGTCAAAATAGTGAACTCAAAATCTCACAAAAAATTAGTTTTTAATAAACAAACACACATCAAACTATTTTCGGCGACCGAAAATAGTTTGTTGTGTGTTTGTTTATTAAAAACTATTTTTTGGTGAGATTTTTAGTTCACTATTTTGACTTTTACCTTTGTTAATTTACCTTCTTTATATAAATTTGGGTTTTGATGAAATTTATAGTACTCTATTTATAGTTGGTTTTTTTCAACTTTTTGCTCACTTAATTAAACTTAAATCTATTAAACTTGGTCTATTTGAAATCACTTCTTGGCTGTTTAATCTTCAATTTAATTTTTTTTAAAGTATAATATATATTTTAATCACTTAAACAATAGTTTATGACTATCCGAAATTTAAATTTAGTAAATTTATTAAAACTTACCGAGACAGAACGTCTTCGATCGCTATGTGCCGATCTTCATCAGTGTCTTCTGCTTGGAGATGTCGGGTCAAGCGGTGACGGTTTTAAAGGTAGGTTTTCGATAGTATCAAAGAGTATGTGGGATTTGTATTGTGTTTGTTCGTTTAATATGTTTGTACTTTGTGTTTTTGTGTGTCTGTAAATTTCATATTGTTCTAGTGTGTTGAGATAATGTCCTTTTTTGTTGGTGTGTGAGATTTCGAGGTTATTGTAAATGTCTGTGAATTTGTGTCCTGTTTCTTTTATGTGATTGTAAAATGTTGAGTTGGTGTTCTGTTTGTGTTCCTCGACTCTTTGTTTAAAGCTGCGGCCTGTTTGTCCAATACAGAATTTGTTACATTTGTAACCTATTTATTGAAATTTGAGGCTATTTTGTTTGTTGTATTGTTTATGTATGGTAATGTGATGTATTTGTTTACCCTGTCTGTAGTGTTACTTTTAGTGTTTTTTTTGTATTTTATACCATAGTTTGTCTATTATTGTGATATTGTATCCATTTGTGTATGCTAAATATTTAATTGTGTCTAGTTCTTTGTTAATGTTTTCGGTGGTCATTGGGATTTCTTTAAGTTTATTAAGGAGCATGGATCTGAAGGCAGCGTGTTTGAGTTGGATAGGGTGATTTTCAGGTGTTGTGGATAAGTCTGTCTATTGTTATGGGTTTCCTGTAAATGTTGAAACTGTGTTTTTGTGTGTGGCTTTTTGTTATGGTTAGGTCGAGGAAGTTTAGGGAACAAATGGTTTCAATTTCTGAAGTGAAGTGGAGTTTTGGGTGTATTTTATTAGTGTAGGATAGGAGTTTTTCGCATTGACGGGAGTTGCCTCTGTATAGTGTTATGATATCATCGACGTATCTGTGCCAGTAAATGATTTTGTGTGCGTGTGTATTGTTTGTGAGTATCTTAGTGTTTTCTATGTGTTGTAGAAAATTTTCGCTGACACTACTGATAGTCTAGGACGTCCCATGGGTAGTCATAAGCTATTGTTTAGGTGATTCACCGAACGTAATGGACAAAAAAATTCAAGAATAATATATTTGTTTAAAAATATTCCAATAAATAAATTTTGAATACAATCTAGAATATGTGGCGCCCCAGATACAGTCAGTAACGGGTTACAGGCTATTCTTAAACATAATAGCAAAATAAGAAACTTTTTAAAATATACACTTTCTCAATCATACATTTGTTCAGGTAGTGATCGTTTGGTATCCTTGCAAAACTAAGAACAAACTAATAAAAGTTTTTTTTTTAGAGTCGAATATAACATATTGTGTGAGAATTTAATTGTTTCTACTATTTGAATGAGTATCCAGGCAATTATGCTCAAAATCTAAAATGGAAGAGCTGACTGCTAGGATTCAACTTGTCAAAAAATAGAAAGTAAAATCATGTAAATTTATAGGCTATAAAAATAATATTTCCTGACATCCTACTGTCAAACAAAATTAAATGATTGGTTTGATCTAAAGGAAGAGTAGCTGACTAATTTGTCATATATACCTCAAGAGGAGTTATGCATCATAAATGGTCTAATAAATTAAAGATTGCGATAGAAAGAGTGGATGAATATTGAACAAGAATATGTAACTAATTTTGCAAAGGAGCTGTTAGAAAATATTGAAGAGGGATTGATGAAGAAGCCTAATAATATTACGATAAATGTTGAGACATTTAATAAAATAAAATTAATGTGACCTATCGCTTGTAATAATAAACAATCAGAATCGATGAACAGCACAACATACAATTAAACAACTAGTTACATTAATTTAATAATTTCTCTCGGTGTTTTAATATTTTTTTCTTCTTATCTCCATTGTCAAGACATATTACTGAAATTTTTAAAAAATTTTTTAAAAACAAATCCAAATTTATGTGATTTCTGATTTTTTAAATTTTGAAATAAATTGAAATCTGGTGTTTTATTACAAGCAACACAATTTTCATTATTATAATGCGAATAAAGGATTAATTTATCTTCTCATTTTGCGTATAATAGTTTATTATTTACTCATGAAGATTATAATAGCCCTTGGAGATTTGCCAATGAAGATTTCATTACGCCTGAAGATTTCATTACGGCTTGAAAATGTCCTATGAAGATTTCATTACTTACTACGTAGCGCTAGACCCTGGGGTGGGCCTTAACAATGTCCTGCCACATACTTCTGTCTTCAGTCTTCCGTTTCCATGCTGTAATGAAGAGTACCCTTAAATCTTCCTCAAGGTCCTGTAGCCATCGTCTTCTTGGTCAGCTAACTCTTCTTTTACCAATCATAATGCCATGTAAAAGTTTGTTCGGCATTCTAATGGTGGCCATTCTGATGACCCAACCATTCTATTCGTTGAGTTTTAATAAACTGGACCGCATTTGCATCTTTGTATAAGGAATACAACTCGGTATTAGATCGAAGCTTCCACTCATTTGTTTGTAGGCTTACATCGTGGACCGGATCATAAATTATCCTTAAAAGCTTACGCTCAAACAATGTCTTCTGATTTTTCATCACGGCAGTCCACTTCTCCACTCCATACGTTAGGACTGACCGAATTAAGGTTTTATAGTCATACCTAAGTAGTTTGAGTTAATAGCCTACTTTTAAAAAGCTTTATATTTGCGAAGTATACTCTATAAGCTGCCATTATTCTAATTTGGACTTCATTTATTGTTTTATTTTCACCACTCGCTTCTGAGCCCAAATGTGTGAAACCTTTTACTTTTTCAAAGGAATAGCCATTCATATCTATAGTCGTACTGCTACGCCCTGTGCTAGTACTCATATACTCGTATTTAGTTACCCCCTCATTTATGCAGAGACCTATCTTTTTGCTTTCATTATTGGTTACATTAAAAGTCTCTTTGAGCGATGGAATGCTCCTTGCAACCAGGCATATATCATCAGCATATGCACAACTTATTTGACTGCATGAACGCATGATATTCCCAGAAACGTTAATCCTCCTCAAAACGCTATGTAATGCCAGAGGGCAGAAAATTCAGGACTCATACCGCCGCCTATGATAACTTTGCTGTCACTATCACACAATGTCTGATTCATCAGTCTGATCAACTTGTGTAGTACATTGAAGTCTTTTAAAGTTCCGAGCAATTTCGCTCTTTTGACACTGTCTAAACCCTGCCGTTAGTCCATAAAAAAAAGATGAAGCTCAATTTTATACTCCCAATACCTCTCGAGTAACTGTCTTAAAACAAATATCTCTTCGATATTTCCCCTTCCGTGTCTGAATCTGCACTGATAATCTGTTATGATATTTCCAGCAAAGACGTTGAGATTTTTCAATATTATATCTGAGAATATTTTGTATGCTACCGTGAGAAGAGATATTCCACGATAATTACTGCATTCCAATTTTTCACCCTTTTTAAAGAGTAGCCTATATATGAGACTAGTTGTCTATTTTCTAAACATGCATTCTCTTTCCCATATGTCTAGGATCAGGGAATATAATTGTGACTGTACAATTTCTCCACAATTTTTAAAACAGTTCGGCTGCATGTGGGTCTTTACCACGTACTCTATTGCTTTTCACCTTTTCGATCGACTCCATGAAGTCATCCATGTCCGGTGGCTCAATATCACGCTCATTTGTCGATTCTATTCTGCTCAAGGTACTGTTGTCCGTCTCTATCGTCTGTGCTCCCTAGTTATACAGATCACCAAAGTACTCTACCCATCTGCCCTTCCCTCCCATTACTCTACCATCTTTATTTTTCCATTAGTCGCTTTCAGGTTGGAAACCTCTATTTATATATTTTAACAGCAGCATAGAATTTCCTAGATTCTTTATTACTTCTTATTTCCTCAATTTGCTCTACTTGCTTTCTTAGAAAAGCTTTCTTCTTTTCACGTATGACCTCAGTTGGTAATCTGAGGTGTACTGTCTTGTAGCACGCTGTTACATCATCAATCTATATGCATTTCTTGTGAACCATTCATCACCTCGTCCTCTCATTTTTTCACCAATCACATCATTCGTTGTTTCCTCAATGACTCTGCTAATTTTTCACCGCGTTACTTCTATTCTTGTTTCTTCAAGTTCAATATCTTCTATTTTTCTCGTCTAACATTTTATCGCTCAGTTATTTAAATCCTTCTAATATGTCCAGATCTTTAACATTTTTTCGCTTCCAGGGCCTTCTTTTATATAATTTCATCCCAGTCGCTCTCTATATTTAATTTTCACCAGAAAGTGTTTTGAGTCAAATTTCTGCCTCTGGCTGTTCTGTCATCAATCACTGAGGAAGGTTTTGATATGAGAACTTGATCAATTTGGGTTAATGTGCTATTGGATGCTTTCCAAGTTCCAATATGTATTTGTTTGTGTGGGAAGCAAGTACTTTTTATTGTCATGTTGTTTGCTTCAGCACATTCACAAAAGTGTTTACCATTGTTATTAGTTATATTATAAAGCAAATAGGTCCAGCAACAGTTTGTGTAAAATTCTCCTTGCTCACTTGGGCGTTTAGATCACCAAGTATAATTGTTGTGTCATATTTGGGACTAATAGAAAAGCCCTTTCTAATTGTTGGTAGAAAAGTGTTTCCTCATCCTCATCACTGTCTTCAGTTGTGGAATAGGCAGAGATCAAAGTTGTATTTCTAAATTATCTCTTCAAGCGCATCTTGCATATTCTATCATTGATAGGTTCCAACAGCAGTAAACTACGCCTCTGTAAGCATGAATCCCGTTCCTCTTTGTTTAGTTTTTGCTGCTCCACTATACATTATGGTATATTCTTTCTTATCAAGTCTATCCTGCCCTCCCCATCTAATCTCCTGTAGGGCCACTGCGTCATTGGTAAATTTAAATAGCTGCTCAGCTACTCCAGTCATTCATTGAGGCCATAACATTCCATGCTGCTAAAACCAGGTCCGAGTTCCTTTTTCTTTTGCCATTTAATCCATCCTTTATTATAACATTGTTTGGTTTCGTAACAGGAGTTTCTTGTGATGTATGTTTTTTAGCCCTACGCTCAACCACTGACTGGTGGGCCAGGTCATTTTTTATCACGCTTTCTGTTCACTAGCTTGGTTGCTTTCTTTGAGGTCCCCTCACAAACCGTGCAAGACAGCACAGGGCAGTGCTTATTTGATGGCGGCACTTACTCGCCATGGCACAACATCGTCAACGCGTTATGTGGTAATACATATAATCGTGCCAATGATTGAACGTCCACAACTATTGATAATCCTTGTTCGCAAATAACCTACATATCTGTAGGCCACTCCACTATGCACTACTTGTGGGACCCGCCCAGTAGCCGAGGTAAGCCGATGAATATTTCATTAAGCCTTGAAAATTTCCCTACGCAGATTTCACGACACCTTAAAGATTTGCCTATAATGATAGTCTATCATTACGCCTTGAAGGTTTTTCTGTGAAGATTTCATCACGTCCTAATGATTTGCCTATGTCGATTTCATTATGCCTTGAAGATTTGCTTATGCCGATTTCATTATGCCTTGAAGATTTGCATATGCCGATTTCATTATGCCTCGAAGATTTTCATATGAAGATTTCATTAAGCCTTGAAGATTTGCCTATGCCGATTTCATTATGCCTTGAAGATTTGCATATGAAGATTTCATTAAGCCTTGAAGATTTGCCTATGCCGATTTCATAATGCCTTGAAGATTTGCCTATGGAGATGTCATTACGCCCTGAAGATTTGACTATGAATATTTCAATACGCCTTGAAGATTTGCTAAGAATATTTTATTATGTCTTGAAGATTTTCCTAAGAATATTTCACTACGTAAATTTCATTTACTATGGATATTTAACTATGCCATGAAGATTTGCTTAAAATATTTCATTACTCTTTGAGATGTTTTACGCCCTGAAGATTTGCGTATGGAGATACCATTACGCCTTGAAGGTTTGTTTATCAATTTGTCATTTACGCCCTGAAGATTTTCTTATGGAGATACCATTACGCCTTGAAGGTTTGCTTATCAATATGTCATATGCCCAGAAGATTTGTTTATGGAGATACCATTACGCCTTGAAGGTTTGTTTATCAATATGTCATATGCTCTGAATATTTGCTTATGGAGATACCATTACGCCTTGAAGGTTTGTTTATCAATATGTCATTTACGCCCTTAAGATTTGCTTATGGAGATACCATTACGCCTTGAAGGTTTGTTTATCAATATGTCATTTACGCCCTGAAGATTTGCTTATGGAGATACCATTACGCCTTGAAGGTTTGTTTATCAATATGTCATACGCCCTCATGATTTGCTTATGGAGATACCATTACGCCTTGAAGGTTTGTTTATCAATATGTCATACGCCCTCATGATTTGCTTATGGTGATGTCATTACGCTTTGTGGATTTGTCTATGATGATTTCATTACTCCTTGAAAATTTCACTACCTATATTTCATTACACCTCGATGATTTACCTATGAAGATTTCACTATGTAAATTTCATTTACTACGAATATTTCATTACGCCTTGAAGATTTGCTTAGGGAGAAGTTTTATGCCTTGATGATTTGCATATGAAGATTTTATTGACCTTGAAGATTTCCCTATGAATATTTCATAAAGCTTGGAAGATATGCTTACGGAGATGTCTTTATGCTTTGATGATTTGTCTATGAAGAATTTACTGCATAAATTTCATTTTTCAAGAATTGCCTATGAATATTGCATTACGCTTTGAAGATTTGCTTATGGACTATCATTACGCCTTAAAGGTTTGGTGATGAAGATTTCACTACGCATTGAATATTTCTCTACGTAAATTTCATTTCTGAAGATTTTCCTGTGAATATGTCACTACGCCTTGAAGATTCTCCTACAAAGATTTCATTAGGTTTTGAAAATATATAATTATGACGAGCGTGTAAGGTTTTACGAATAATATCCATCAATAAAATACTAATATAAGACTCTCTAAATGTGAAGAGCTTGTAAGATTATGTCCCACATGCGTACAGTTGTTTCTTTGTTGTAGATCTATTCTGTATTGGCCGTTACTTGTTGTTAACAAGGAAATAAAGCATTTTTGGAAATTTGTTGTCTTTGGTAAAGGATCTTGGGTATAAAATGATAAATGGTTAGGGGAGAGTTTCCGATATCGTAGCGGTTTTGGTAATATATTTTTTTTATCTGTAATAATTGCAGATTCATAAATAACAACTGCATAATCGAACTATAGGCTTTATTACAGTTATAACCTAATTATTTAAGAATTATATCTGTAAATGTTTTTTGTCAACAAGTGGTTTTTATGAACTCTGCAAACAGTACAAATTAGTAGACTTTTTCCTAATTTGAACCAGTGGTTCCAAAAATCGTACCAGCACAAAAATTAGGCAATCAATTAATAAATACCACATGTTTATATTTAAAAAAACACTGTTTATTATTACATATTGATATTTCTGTGTTGTATTATATAGAAAACACAAAATATGATAGTCAATCTAAATTGAAATTAAAAATTTCAGTATTGGAATAATTTAGGCCTATATTACAATTAAAGGCAATCGGGACAGACAAAATGTTTATTTTATAATTGTACACCAACACACTTTTCATGCAACCATTGAGTGCACTTTAAACACTGGATCATATCTTCCATTAAACTTTCTTTACATATCTTGCAATACAAGCTTTAAGAAGATTTTGTCGGCGTTTTTTCTTTTTTTTAATAATTCATTTGAGGGAGTGTCTTTTTTCTGTAGTTTTTGTAATTAAATCTCTCTTTGCTTTATTCAAAGCCATGTTTTATTCTTTGATAATTGTTTTGTCTTTTGCTGGAACAAACTCAGCCTTGTAAGGGCTACTGGTTATGATCACAACTTTTGTAGCCCCTTTATATTTTTATTATTGTTTTTGCTTTAGGGATCGGTGATATTTCTTGTACGGTAACATTTAAACAACTGGTAGATCTTACAGGATTAGAAGAATCTCCGTCAGCTGAGTTCTGCATAACCAACACCCCCACTCGTATTCGAGGGACCAGTTCCAACTTCTTTAATGTTCTAGGCCACACTAGAATCATTAGGCCTCTCTGTTGTAAGGCCTGTTTATTGGGGTTCTTTTAGATGGTCTTGAGCCGTACTAAATGCTGAATCTGTGTAAATGCCTTTGTTAGATGGGCATATTCTACTTTTTTAAAAACTATTTACGGGGTTAGAGATGGAGGAAGCATTTGACTGAGCATCATTCATCAGAGCTGAAACTTGGAATTTTGTTACAGCCAGTCCAGAATTTGAACGTAACCAGGTTAGAACTTCTTGCGCGTAGAAGGTTTGCAAAGGTTTGAAAAGAGTCTTGTCAAATGGCTGTAAACTATGTGCTGTGTGTACTAAAGAAATAAAGTTAGCTGTAAAAGAATTACTCCATTATCACTTGCATGATTCAAGGCGTCAATGTTTTTTGAATGGACAGTATGACCATCTAAAATCAACAGACGTTTGTTATCTTTATTTGACTCAATATAATTGATGAAGTGATTAAGCCACTAACAAAAACTTCACCATTTATGTACCCTGATTCGGATAATTCATCCAAACCTCCTGGAGGGTACCTAACTTTTAATCTGGAACCATTCTTGCTCTTTTGAATATGATCGTTGGTGGTACATATTGACCAGTAGATCTAACACAACAGACCATCGCTCATTATGGAATAAAATAGTGCAGAAGGTTTCAGTAATGTACACAAATGGATAAGGCTATTTTACTATATAACTTGTTAAACCTTAATAGTACCGGTACGAACTAAGCAACCGTGACTCCATGAACAGGTTGACAAACATTAACCTAAATATTGTCGTCAATAAACTTCAAGCATATGAAAATGTAGCTTAAGCTACGCAGTTTACTATATGTACTTTAAACATTGTTACTTGTAATCGTGTGGCTTAGTATTCTCTTAAGTATGACACCAAACATTAACATCATACCACCAAATTTACGCAAAAACGCCACTGCCACTAGACAAAGCTTTCAACAATGACCGTTTTACAAGTGGAGGGAGGTAATGGCAAGTAGTTTACATATTCACCCCCACATAGCAGCTGCAGTCTATTCCTTCAGAGACCTTAACGTGCTACGAATTAGGCGCAGGTACGAAAACGGTGACTCTTCCCTAAATTACTGCATATTTCACTACTATTCAGTAATCGAAAAAAATTATTCTTTAGATTTTGCCTCGTTTATAATTCATTTAAGGCTTCAGTTATAATTTACATATTGTATATAACGTAGAACATCAAGTAGGAATATTGTTTCGATGGTTGTTATACTCTCGTTCTGAGAGCATGGCCTTATAAATCGCGTTTACCGACGCAGCCCTGTCCTGAAAAAACCCTCCTATAACCGCCGATGATTACTGCTTTCAAGGTCTGTTATCCTTTATTGCTGCCAAGACGGGCTGTTTATTTCACAACTCTCGAGTCACACTGGAACTCTACTTATCCACACCAGGATGAAGCGTCTAATCGCAACGCCAATTAAACTAAAGCCCCGACGAAACGCGTTACAATTGCATTGCACCATGCGAACTCGAATTACCATCGCCGATTGTATATTAGCGGCCGGCGGTGCAGACACTCGTACATGTGTAAAATTACATCGGCTTCCAACATATTTCCCCGTGCGATCAAATTACTCCCGGCACTCATTAATCCCTCGCCTTGGCTAATTAAAAGGCTAAATAACTGCTATTACAAATTTGCTGCGTCTAGTTGCACCAATACAAACAGACGTGTATAATTTTAATTAAAAAATTGCACCGTAATAAGTGGCTACAGAGCAATGCAAATAAACGTATTAGAGAGCCGCGGAGGTGTATGGCCATTCATTACGGGTAACTACTGTGTTCTCGCAACGCAGTTCCATTCAATTTCAAGAAAAAACTAATGTTTTATTCTTTTGTATGATTTCAAGGCTGTAACGGAAGTAACAGGCATATCTTATTCATAGATGCAACCTCTAGATTTGTACTTCTCGAAGGCAAAACGAGTTTTGTATTTCCATTACTTATTTCTCCATTCCTTCTATTAGTTCACACTCTTCCTATATATATATATATATATATATATATATATATATATATATATATATATATATATATATATATATTATTGTAATTTTCATTCCTGATGATGTTGGTACTGTTTGCCAACGAAAAGCTTTGGATATAAAATAATAAATATTCTTGTATTTGAATAACCTGTGTTGTTTTTAAAATATATATATATATATATATATATATATAGTTCAAATATTCAATCGTTAGTAAAACACTTCTTATTCACTCACTCAAGTTAAGATACACATTTTAAAAATTGTAGTAGATGACACTTGAGGTTAATATAGTTATTTTCAAATAATAATTAAATATAAAGAATTAATTTTACTTTTATATGGGAGAAAATCTTCTCACAAAATTGGCAAGTTATGGAATATAGTTATCTCCTCCCATTTTGCTTGAAATAAGTGATAACATAGGATTTCATAAAACATATGATTTTATATTATAGCTCAGAACAGCTGTTTAACTCATAGGTTATATTACTTTATTTGTATAAATTTTTATTATTTATTAAAAGGTATATATTAACTAAAATAATAATTGCCTTTGTTGACCTAAGTGAGAATTTACTTTAAACATTTTTTGTCTATATTAATTGTATTACGTTCATACGTTTTTATTGTTAGTTACAAAGTACATTCCGTATTCATCAGAAAAAATATTTGTTTAAAATATTAAAACTTTTGAACTGTAAACGTCCCATCCGAATAGTTAACAGGACTAAATCGTCTAAAACGAATATAGTGTTTCAAGTTGCGATGTTTTAATACGATAATTTTAATTATCGTACAGCGCATCTATTCAACTACGTAAAGGTTGGGCCTACTTCAAGGTTTTGCTTAAGCCCTCCGTATACGCCCAAATAAACAGTACTAAAACTGAATCAGCTGACTTCTCGATCAGCTGTGCCGACTTTTGTTGGTGCGTACTCGTGTTGACGTATTTCATTTGAGGTTAGTTTTTACTAACACGGTGCTAACTACTGCGGAGAAAACTTTCCCGTAGAGTAATATTTTCGTTCTTTTGGAATTGGACGTGCGTGTGGGCCAAGTTTGTCGCACACTACTTTACGTTTTCAGGAACAATTTCACGAATATCCACCTAGTAACGCTGGTGATATTAGTACTGTTGGAAAATTTCGAAGATCAGGTAGAGTTTCGACACAGCGGAAGGGCTTTTAATGACACTTAAGTACTGTCTGTCCTGCAAAACCTACTGGAACGCGCAATTGTTGCCTCAACTTGTACGGAGGTCATATAGAATGTGTTTATGCCATAGAGCACTTAATAAAAAAAAGAGATATTGTTAAAGGCCCAGTGAAGCAGGCTTCCCCATCCAAGCGCTTCCCTTTTCCGAGCCAGTACACTGAAGTTCCGAGTATCAGGTCAAGCCCCGAGTGTCAGTAGTATTCTTTTTCATGTAATATTCCTATCACGAAATTATAAAACATGGTAAGTTTCTACAAACAAACGGTACCAGGGAGCTGACACAAACTATCTCACATTAATACAAAACATAAAATGCTATATTTTTTATATTGTTTTTGCTGCAAAGAGAACATTGCTAAATTTAATAAATCGCGCACCGTCTTTCTGTAAGAGACCAGTGCACATAAACGCACCGAATATTTTCAAACGAGGATCATTATTATTTTAAAATAATAGTTTAGTTTTAGTTTTTAGTAATTTTTGGTTTAAATATCAAACCATTTTAATTATTTTTTATTATTTCAAAATCGCCTTTCCGTTTCTAAACAAAATGGCCATAAATGTCCCGAATTTCAACAAAATCGGACGAGTAGATTTCTGACTTCAGACACATAGACCTATACATTCATACATTTTGGGTAAGGTGACCTCGAAGTTTATATATTTCACACTATTATTTTACTATCCCAATAGTGTTTCTGTATTTTAGTATATGTGAGGAAGTGATATTAATTTGACAAGTGACTTGTAATATAATTTTGCCGTTGCATAAATATATCTTTAGCATCTTCTTAAAATATTTATAAAAATTAATCGAATTTATAAATAAATATATAAATAGAATATAATTTATAAAAATTAATTTTAATTGAGAAACTTCAAATTATCTAGTTAAAAATTCTTGAATTTGAAGGTAAACAGGTAATTATTTATACAAGTTAAAATTGTTATATTGAAGAATTCCTTAGAAATATATTAATACAGGAACAAAAGCCGCGATCTACAAGGCATAGGCTTGCGACAATGTGTCTAAAAACCTTTTATACTTTACGGTTTCGTTACGTTTTTTTCTTATCTGTTTGTATTGCGAGTGTTTGTCTTTCCTTACGTGCTTGTTGTGTTTGTATTGCGAGTGTTTGTCTTTCCTTACGTGCTTGTTGTGTTTGTATTTAGAGTGTTTGTCTTTCCTTTTGTGCTTGTATTTCTTTTTTGTGCTCAGTGCTTGTAAATCTTTTACCTGCTCAGTTCTGTTTTCTTCTTTTGTCCTTGTATTTATCCTGGTGCAAAGCTCTTGTATTTCCTTACGTGCTTGTTGTGTTTGTATTTAGAGTGTTTGTCTTTCCTTTTGTGCTTGTATTTCTTTTTTGTGCTCAGTGCTTGTAAATCTTTTACCTGCTCAGTTCTGTTTTCTTCTTTTGTCCTTGTTTTTATCCTGGTGCAAAGCTCTTGTATTTCCTTACGTGCTTGTTGTGTTTGTATTGCGAGTGTTTGTCTTTCCTTTTGTGCTTGCATTTCTTTTTTGTGCTCAGTGCTTGTAAATCTTTTACCTGCTCAGTTCTGTTTTCTTCTTTTGTCCTTGTATTTATCCTGGTGCAAAGCTCTTGTATTTCCTTACGTGCTTGTTGTGTTTGTATTTAGAGTGTTTGTCTTTCCTTTTGTGCTTGTATTTCTTTTTTGTGCTCAGTGCTTGTAAATCTTTTACCTGCTCAGTTCTGTTTTCTTCTTTTGTCCTTGTATTTATCCTGGTGCAAAGCTCTTGTATTTCCTTACGTGCTTGTTGTGTTTGTATTTAGAGTGTTTGTCTTTCCTTTTGTGCTTGTATTTCTTTTTTGTGCTCAGTGCTTGTAAATCTTTTACCTGCTCAGTTCTGTTTTCTTCTTTTGTCCTTGTATTTATCCTGGTGCAAAGCTCTTGTATTTCCTTACGTGCTTGTTGTGTTTGTATTGCGAGTGTTTGTCTTTCCTTTTGTGCTTGCATTTCTTTTTTGTGCTCAGTGCTTGTAAATCTTTTACCTGCTCAGTTCTGTTTTCTTCTTTTGTCCTTGTATTTATCCTGGTGCAAAGCTCTTGTATTTCCTTACGTGCTTGTTGTGTTTGTATTTAGAGTGTTTGTCTTTCCTTTTGTGCTTGTATTTCTTTTTTGTGCTCAGTGCTTGTAAATCTTTTACCTGCTCAGTTCTGTTTTCTTCTTTTGTCCTTGTATTTATCCTGGTGCAAAGCTCTTGTATTTCCTTACGTGCTTGTTGTGTTTGTATTTAGAGTGTTTGTCTTTCCTTTTGTGCTTGTATTTCTTTTTTGTGCTCAGTGCTTGTAAATCTTTTACCTGCTCAGTTCTGTTTTCTTCTTTTGTCCTTGTTTTTATCTTGGTGCAAAGCTCTTGTATTTCCTTACGTGCTTGTTGTGTTTGTATTGCGAGTGTTTGTCTTTCCTTTTGTGCTTGTATTTCTTTTTTGTGCTCAGTGCTTGTAAATCTTTTACCTGCTCAGTTCTGTTTTCTTCTTTTGTCCTTGTATTTATCCTGGTGCAAAGCTCTTGTATTTCCTTACGTGCTTGTTGTGTTTGTATTGCGAGTGTTTGTCTTTCCTTTTGTGCTTGTATTTCTTTTTTGTGCTCAGTGCTTGTAAATCCTTTACCTGCTCAGTTCTGTTTTCTTCTTGTGTCCTTGTATTTATCCTGGGGCAAAGCTCTTGTATTTCCTTACGTGCTTGTTGTGTTTGTATTGCGAGTGTTTGTCTTTCCTTTTGTGCTTGCATTTCTTTTTTGTGCTCAGTGCTTGTAAATCTTTTACCTGCTCAGTTCTGTTTTCTTCTTTTGTCCTTGTATTTATCCTGGTGCAAAGCGCTTGTATTTCCTTACGTGCTTGTTGTGTTTGTATTGCGAGTGTTGTCTTTCCTTTTGTGCTTGTATTTCTTTTTTGTGCTCAGTGCTTGTAAATCTTTTACCTGCTCAGTTCTGTTTTCTTCTTTTGTCCTTGTATTTATCCTGGTGCAAAGCTCTTGTATTTCCTTACGTGCTTGTTGTGTTTGTATTGCGAGTGTTTGTCTTTCCTTTTGTGCTTGTATTTCTTTTTTGTGCTCAGTGCTTGTAAATCTTTTACCTGCTCAGTTCTGTTTTCTTCTTTTGTCCTTGTATTTAACCTGGTGCAAAGCTCTTGTATTTCCTTACGTGCTTGTTGTGTTTGTATTGCGAGTGTTTGTCTTTCCTTTTGTGCTTGTATTTCTTTTTTGTGCTCAGTGCTTGTAAATCTTTTACCTGCTCAGTTCTGTTTTCTTCTTTTGTCCTTGTTTTTATCCTGGTGCAAAGCTCTTGTATTTCCTTACGTGCTTGTTGTGTTTGTATTGCGAGTGTTTGTCTTTCCTTTTGTGCTTGTATTTCTTTTTTGTGCTCAGTGCTTGTAAATCTTTTACCTGCTCAGTTCTGTTTTCTTCTTTTGTCCTTGTATTTATCCTGGTGCAAAGCTCTTGTATTTCCTTACGTGCTTGTTGTGTTTGTATTGCGAGTGTTTGTCTTTCCTTTTGTGCTTGTATTTCTTTTTTGTGCTCAGTGCTTGTAAATCTTTTACCTGCTCAGTTCTGTTTTCTTCTTGTGTCCTTGTATTTATCCTGGGGCAAAGCTCTTGTATTTCCTTACGTGCTTGTTGTGTTTGTATTGCGAGTGTTTGTCTTTCCTTTTGTGCTTGCATTTCTTTTTTGTGCTCAGTGCTTGTAAATCTTTTACCTGCTCAGTTCTGTTTTCTTCTTTTGTCCTTGTATTTATCCTGGTGCAAAGCGCTTGTATTTCCTTACGTGCTTGTTGTGTTTGTATTGCGAGTGTTGTCTTTCCTTTTGTGCTTGTATTTCTTTTTTGTGCTCAGTGCTTGTAAATCTTTTACCTGCTCAGTTCTGTTTTCTTCTTTTGTCCTTGTATTTATCCTGGTGCAAAGCTCTTGTATTTCCTTACGTGCTTGTTGTGTTTGTATTGCGAGTGTTTGTCTTTCCTTTTGTGCTTGTATTTCTTTTTTGTGCTCAGTGCTTGTAAATCTTTTACCTGCTCAGTTCTGTTTTCTTCTTTTGTCCTTGTTTTTATCTTGGTGCAAAGCTCTTGTATTTCCTTACGTGCTTGTTGTGTTTGTATTGCGAGTGTTTGTCTTTCCTTTTGTGCTTGTATTTCTTTTTTGTGCTCAGTGCTTGTAAATCTTTTACCTGCTCAGTTCTGTTTTCTTCTTTTGTCCTTATATTTATCCTGGTGCAAAGCTCTTGTATTTCCTTACGTGCTTGTTGTGTTTGTATTGCGAGTGTTTGTCTTTCCTTTTGTGCTTGTATTTCTTTTTTGTGCTCAGTGCTTGTAAATCTTTTACCTGCTCAGTTCTGTTTTCTTCTTTTGTCCTTGTTTTTATCCTGGTGCAAAGCTCTTGTATTTCCTTACGTGCTTGTTGTGTTTGTATTGCGAGTGTTTGTCTTTCCTTTTGTGCTTGTATTTCTTTTTTGTGCTCAGTGCTTGTAAATCTTTTACCTGCTCAGTTCTGTTTTCTTCTTTTGTCCTTGTATTTATCCTGGTGCAAAGCTCTTGTATTTCCTTACGTGCTTGTTGTGTTTGTATTGCGAGTGTTTGTCTTTCCTTTTGTGCTTGTATTTCTTTTTTGTGCTCAGTGCTTGTAAATCTTTTACCTGCTCAGTTCTGTTTTCTTCTTTTGTCCTTGTATTTATCCTGGTGCAAAGCTCTTGTATTTCCTTACGTGCTTGTTGTGTTTCTATTACCCTCTGTGCTTCTATTTCCTTCTTATTTTCAATTATTATGTACTCCTTTCTATTAGCATTGCCAAGACTGTAATTCATGCATTTGGCAATATTTAAACTTTCCCCCCTAATTGCATTTGCCATACACGCCATCAACAACAACATGTGCCCTTCTATGCATGTATTTATATATTTGCACAGTTCTTGTAATTTCCTTCTTCTACCAAGCCCTTTTTTCTGTCCGAGTATTTATTATTGTATTGAGTGCTTGTATGTGCTTTTATCCTCGTATTTCTTTCTGCCTGGTCCTTGTTTTTTCTACTGTAGTTACATTTCTTCATATGGATAGTACTTGTCGTTACTTCTGTGCCTGTACTTCCTTTTTCTTCCAAGTGATCGTCGTTTCCTTTGTACTTGTATCTCTTTTATCTGATCAATCCTTATTTCTTCTTCTGTGCTTCTATTTATCCTTGTGAGCAGTTTTTTCCCTTCTGTTTCCTTCTTCGGTTCAGTCCCTATGTATCTTTCTGTGCTTGTACTTATAGTAGTGCACAGTGCTTCTATGTCCTCCTTCTACCCGGTCATTTTATCCTTTCAGTCTGTCTATTTGGTCTTGTATTAAGGGCATAGACTACATTTTTTTTATTCGTATTTTATTCTACTCAACCCTACTTTCTCCGTCTGTGCTTGTACTTGTTGTGCTCAGTGCTTCTATGTCCTCCTTCTACCCGGTCATTTTATCCTTTCAGTCTGTCTATTTGGTCTTGTATTAAGGGCTTAGACTATATTTTATTTTTTACCCGTATTTTATTCTACTCAATCCTAGTTTCTCCGTCTGTACTCGTAGCTGTCCACAGTGATTGTATCTCCTTCTACCCAGTCATTTCATCCTTTTTGTGCGTCTATTTGGTCTTGTATAAAGTGGTTATTCTTTTTTTTTAATCGTACTTCCTTTGCTCATTCTTAAATGTGTCTATGCACTGGTGTTCTTTTAGCTTTGTTGCACATCATGTCTTTCAATATACTACTAATGAAGGGTTAGCGGTAAATTTATCCCGAAGCTGCCTAAACTTATGATCCTTTTCTTTGGTAAAGTCTTCATGAAGAGGGTAATTCTGGACCGAGGTTACTAGCCTTAAAAGAGAGCCTTCATGAACATATCTACTAATACTTTGGGGTCGTGGCACTAAGGTCCTCCTCATAGGGCTGGCTATCGTCACTTGAGCACGGGATTCTAAGGTAATATTCTTGTTAGGAACCTTCACTTAAAATTCGACAGATGTTCAGACATGTATCGAAGACACACGATTAAGATTAAAAAACCAACAAGACTTATCTCGAACTTGGGGACAAGGTGGGCGAACGGGCGAAAGCGTTTTTGGTTGTAAGCGTTACAGTCAGACATATAATTTTATCTGACTGCGCTTTAGTGACAGCAGGAAGCCAAAGAACGTTCCGGGCTGACGCGCTCGTTTTGCATCGAGCTCCGGTTTTGACGTCACTAAACACCTCACATCTGTTGCATTTTGGTTAAGGGAGACGCACAGATCGGCAAATAAAGGCACACTTATTAAACTATTTCCCCAGTTGGTAGCTCTAAATTGAACGGTTTGAATGGAAATACGTCCAAACATGTATTGCAGCCATCGTCACAGTTTAGATACTATACGATTTTCAAGGTGTTTGTCCATCTATGTATCTGAACCTGCGTATAAAACAGCTGGGTTTAGAAAAGGCAAAAATAATACAACTTAAATAATAATAACATACAAACGTAAAATTAGTAACATGAACAAATCTTTTCTAAAATTAATTCCTACTTAGGTCAACAAAAACATAGTTTATTTTAGTTAAATTTAATAAATAGTTGCAATTATTATAAACAGAGTAACATAAGCTCTGCGTTAAAACAGTTACTCTACCAAATAAACTATAACATAAAATCAGCTGTTTTTTGTTAGTTTATAACCTTAACTCACAAACCAGCTCAATTATTACTTATAGTCTATTAGTTGGCCAATCTCTATTATGGTTTACTTAGCCATAATGCTGGGCCTTTGTGAGGTGAAGGACTATATCGTCACCGGCTTTGGTAACCTTACAGCTGTAACAAACATAACTAGATTCCTTTACTATAATGCTACTTTGTTTTTGTCAATTGGAAAAGAAACAACAGTAAACTAGCACCATTCTGTGATGAATATATATGGCAATACAACTACACATAGGCTACATAAGCACTATCTGTGGGCAATACGTGGAGTTACACCAGGTTCTGTTTACATTTATGGGATGCCACCTTGCCCAAGGAAGCAATTCCGATAGTTTTAATGAGCGAATGTGAGACAAATAAAAGGGAAATAGATTCAAGCTGATGAGGGCGGCTAATTGGACGAAACGCATAAGGGTATAACACGCGGCGCGGATATCATTACCGCCGAAAATGACAACAATTCCGAGATCGCTGACGTCTGTATACACAGGTGGTTTCATCCATAATTTGTCATTTTCTGCGGGTATTTAGTAAAAAAGTAGTGGAAACGCGTTTATCGCTCATTACTACATTGTAGCATGCCCGTTGTTCACTATCGCTCTCTGTTTATGTCATGTGTAAATAACATATTTATTAGTGGCTGTTAATGAGGGTACTCAACTTATTACGCCAGAAGTATCGCTATACGAATCCAATACGAGATGTCATATCTAATGGATTACGTGAATTAATTGCCACGCAAGCATGCTAGCGGTATCATTTCACGTGAGCTGTTTCGTCTTTCGCACAGAGTATCTTCTATTTCGCTGTAAAACGCAGTATAAATATCAATCACTCCATACTATCAACACAGTCAAACAAATATATTGACACAAATGTTTAACAATTCAATAATTTAAATTCATAGTTTCTCAAATTTTAATATTCTTTGATATTTTATAAACCTTATAGTAGATGATACTGTATTAAATATAGACTAACTTCAGAGGTCGTCCATGTAACGCCAATAAAGTGTAGACTACAATGATTGTATTTAAAATCCTAAAACTGAAATATTATTTAAAAAATGTACGCCTAATTTCAACTCACTTTGCAAATATTTGATTGTAGCCCTACAGAATATTTCATTGGACTAAATTAATTAAATAAACATCGTTGTAAGTTTAAATAATTTTTTTCTGATTCTTGAATTTTGTAATTCATTACGTTAAGTGAATCTTATTAATCACTTAAACAATAGTTTATGACTATCCGTAATAAAAATTTTGTAAATTTGTTAAAACTTACTAAGACAGAACGTTTTCGATCGCTATTTATGTGGCGATCTTCATCAGTGTCTTCTTCTTTTAGATGTCGGGTCAAGCGGTGACGGTTTTAAAGGTAGGTTTACGATAGTATGTGTGATTTGTATTGTGTTTGTTCGTTTAATATGTTTGTACTTTGTGTTTTGTGTGTCTGTATATTTCATATTGTTCTAGTGTGTTGAGATAAGGTCCTTTTTTGTTGACGTGTAGGATTTCTAGGTTATGGTAAATGTCTGTGTATTTCTGTCCTGTTTCTTTTATGAGATTATAAAATGTTGAGTTGGTGTTCTGTTTGTGTTCCTCGACTCTTTGTTTAAAGTTGCAGACTGTTTGTCCAATACAGAATTTGTTACATTTGTCGCAGATTAGTTTGTATACGCCTGGTGCTTGTAGTTTATCTTTGTTGTTGGTGTTATATTTTGTATTGTAACTTGTTATTAGTTTTGTATGCTATTATGTAACCTATTTTTTGAAATTTGAGTGCTATTTTGTTTGTTGTATTATTTATGTATGATAATGTGATGTATTTTTGTTTACCCTGTCTGTAGTGTTACTTTTAGTGTTTTTTTTTGGTATTTTGTACCATAGTTTGTCTATTATTGTAGTGTTGTATCCATTTGAGTATTCTAAATACTTAATTATGTCTAGTTCTTTGTTTATATTTTCTGTGGTCATTGGGACTTCTTTAATCTATGGAGCATGGATCTGAAGGCAGCATGTTTGAGTTGGATAGGGTGATTTTCAGGTGTTGTGGATAAGTGTGACTGTTGTTATGGGTTTCCTGTAAATGTTGAAGCTGTGTTTTTCTGTGTTCCTTTTTGTTATGGTTAGGTCGAGGAAGTTTAGGGATCGGTTGGTTTCAATTTCTGAAGTGAAGTGGAGTTTTTGGTGTATTTTATTAGTGTAGGTAAGGAGTTTTTCGCATTGACGGGAGTTGCGTCTGTATAGTGTTATAATATAATTGACGTATCTGTGCCAGTAAATGATTTTGTATGCGTGTGTATTGTTTGTGAGTATCTTGGTGTTTTCTATGTGTTGTAGAAAAATTTCGCTTATGACACTACTAATAGGACTTCCTATGGGTAGGTCATCTGGTTGTGAATAGAAGTTTGAGTTGTGGGTGAAATAGTTTTGTTTGGTGATGGTGTTTGGAGGATGGTTATGATTTCGGTAACCTATGTTGTTTTGTATTAATTGGGATTTTATTTACAATCCATGTGTATGTGAATGCCTGAATAAGTTTGTGCGTGTGTGTGTGTTAGTGTGTGGGTGTGCTCGTCTGTATGTAGGTGCACGAACGCAAAACGCACGCACGCGCGCGTGTGTGTATGTGTGTGTGTGTGTGTGAGAGTGTCTGTTAGTGTGTGGGTGTGCTCGTCTGTATGTAGGTGCACGAACGCAAACGCACGCGCGCGTGTGTGTGTATGTGTGTGTGTGTGTGTGTGTGTGTGTGTGTGTGTGTGTGTGTGTGTGTGTGTGTGTGTGTGTGTGTGTGTGTGTGTGTCAATGCCTGAATGAGTTTGTGCGTGTGTGTGTCTGTTAGTGTGTGGGTGTGCTCGTCTGTATGTAGGTGCACGAACGCAAACGCACGCGCGCGTGTGTGTATGTGTGTGTGTGTGTGTGTGTGTGTGTGTGTGTGTGTGTGTGTGAATGCCTGAATGAGTTTGTGCGTGTGTGTGTGTGTGTGTGTGTGTGTGTGAATGCCTGAATGAGTTTGTGCGTGTGTGTGTCTGTTAGTGTGTGGGTGTGCTCGTCTGTATGTAGGTGCACGAACGCAAACGCACGCGCGCGTGTGTGTATGTGTGTGTGTGTGTGTGTATGTGTGTGTACGCGCGCGCTTTTGTGTGTGTGTGTGTGTGTGTGTGTGTGAGGTGTGTACTTTAAGAATAGTAAAAAACAAAGATATAGCTCCATCTTCCCTAGTGATAGAGATCTTCAAAGAACTATTTCAAATAGATTGATAGAAAAGTCCAGGAGAATCTAATTAGACAGTAATTTACAGGCCTATTTCCGGGGCCTGTTTTCACATATAGATGCTTGGCGGTGAATAAAACAGAATACAGTTATTTATTTAAGTTTATGATTTCTCATCTTCAGAGCACATAATGTTTGTTCCAGGTATTT
>JBAIZL010000005.1:58303930-58316430 GCA_036971475.1 Prosapia bicincta | reverse complement strand
AATAACTGTACGACACATTAAATATCTAATCTCATAGTAGGCTACTATTTTGGTTCATCAGGCCTGTTACTAAAACTATGTAAATAAGCCAGGCATAAATATCAAAACTAGTAAATAAATCATATAATTTGTCACAGAAACAAGAATTCATAATAATAATAAAAATAGAAGTTAATCAAGTAGCCGTCAGTGGTGGATAATTAATCATAAATCTCAAGTATAACGTTGGAGTTTCGCTTGACAAATTACTAAAAGCTAACTACAGGTAATAATTAAGTAATACAACCAAAACTTTATCCTTATAATCTCTTCTCCCAACTCTATTACGGGATACAAAGTAATCTTCATACAAACTAAACAATAAAGGAAATTTAGAACCTAGACGGAAATATATAAAATAACTAATTATGAATTTATGTTCTTTAATGATAACTAAATATTTAATTATAGTATCCACAACACCTCAAACCACCCTATCCAACACAAACACGCAGCCTTCAGATCCATGCTCCATATACTTAAAAAAGTCCCAATGACCACCGAAAATATAAACAAAGAACTAGACACACTTAAATGTTTAGCATACACAAATGGATACAACACAATAATAGACAAACTATGGTACAAAATACAAAAAACATTAAAAGTAACACTACAGACAGGGAAAACTAATACATCACATTACCATTCATAAACAATACAACAAACCACATAGCCCGCAAATTTCAAAAAATAGGATACAAAATAGCATACAAAACTAATAACAAGTTACAATACAAAATACAACACAACACCAACAACAAAGATAAACTACAAGCACCAGGCGTATACAAACTGAACTGTGACGAATGTAACAAATTCTATATTGGACAAACAGGTCGCAGCTTTAAACAAAGAGTCGAAGAATACAAACAGAACACCAATTCAATATTTTACAACCACATAAAAGATACAGGACACAATTACACAGACATTTACCATAACTTAGAAATCCTACACATCAACAAAAAAGGACCACATCTCAACACACTAGAACAATATGAAATTTGCAGACACACAAAAACAAAAAGTACAAACATATTAAACGAACAAACACAATACAAATCACACATACTCTTTGATACTATCGAAAACCTACCTTTAAAACCGTCACCGCTTGACCTAACATCTCCAAGCAGAAGACACTGATGAAGATCGGCACATAGCGATCGAAAACGTTCTGTCTCAGTATGTTTTAACAAATTTACTAAATTCAAAGTTCTGATTGTCATAAACTATTGTTTAAGTGGTTAATAATTATAGTAGTTAATATTAACTAATTACTAAAATAGCATTGCTAATAATAACTTATATTTAATTATTGCAGTTAATAATAAGTATTTATTATATTAGTATTGTTATTATTAACTAATTACTGTCCTTAATAACTAATTACTGCCCTTAATAACATATAATTATATAATTATTGCAGTTAATTTCATTATAATTCTATAAAAGACGGTTGTGGGTTTTTAATCTGACTGTGCATGACTGTGATGATGGACAAGGCTACTGTTACACGTGGGATGAAAGTGTAGCGGTACGAGGCTCTAATGAAATTGCTGCTTGTACTTAGCAGTAACCTCTAACAGTTACAGACATTACTATGTACAGCGATACTTGTGGAAGGCAGAAAAAAATGGTAATTTTGCACCAATGTGCATGGCAGCTAAGCAAGATTCGCCATCTTTGCAAACAATAAACCACACAATTTTTATCCCTAATATAATGACATTGGAAAACCGTGCTTGAAGACAAACCTTGTAGAGTCTGAGAGATTACAGGTTGTGGGTTATAGAAGACGACAAAGTACCGGCCTGTGCTTTGTATCATGGTCCTGTTGTAATCAGCAAAAAAAAAAAAAAACAAAGACCTTTTGGACTCTTGCCATACATTTCAGAAGTGCTCCGCGACTTCTAGGGAAATTTAAAAACTTCAGAAAATATAATGGATGTACTTCCAGATATTGTTGAAGATGATGAACATTAATACAAACAATAATAACTCGTAAAAAATTTAATAGGGTAAAGCAGATACTTTTATTTTCGTACTATACTTCATCTAAATGTTTTGTGAAGCTTGTTTTTCAATTAATGTTTATAAAGAAAAAGTATCGTTTTAAAAATATTTTTCTAGTAAATTAAAGTTGAAAATGGCATTTCTTGTTTGATTAACTGTTGTTCTAAAATAAAGAGTAAATAATAAGCAATTATTCATGTAAATGTATTGAGGTTTATACCATTATTACATGTACACTTTAGTGTACTAACACAGTACCTTGCACAGAGCCTGCAATATGAATAATGTATGAACAACAATGTTTAAACGATATTAAATGAAAAAGATACTTATAACAGAGCTAAATACTAAATATTTTCCTTTAACCAACACAACAGTATTTGGTGCAATGCTAGCGCGTATGGAGATAAGTCAAATAAAACCTTTATGTGCAATAATATAAAAATAATTCTTTTAGTATATTTCATATGAAGCTAAATTAGAAAACTAACCTCTATTAAATTTTAAATTAATCCTTAAGGTAAAGGTAGAATCAGTTTTGATTGATTTCCAAAAAATTAGTTTGAAGTCACTTTTTCCCTTTTACGCGCCCAACCACGATAATTCTAACTACATTTTATTAGTGTGGTTAATAATAACTGTCTATTTAAATACTGTCGTTATTAATAATTAATTGTTTAATTATTGTCGTTAATTATAACTAATTGTTGTCGTTAATAACATCTAATTACTTAAGTATTGTTATTGGACCTAAATATAATTATTTAATATTATAATATTATTGGAAAATATTATTTAATTACTATCGCTAATTATAACCAATTATTGTCGTTAATAACAACGAATTATTTAATTCTTATTATTATACTGAATAATTATTTAATTATTGTTAGTAACTAATTTTTTAACTACTGTCGGGTATAATAACTAATTCCTTAGTTATTAAGTAGTAATTATTTTCACCATAATTCTAATTAAATTTTACAAGTAAATTTAGTTTACTAATTACAATTATTCATAACTCGGAAAGTAAATGGTGACAAATTAACGAAAACATAACGATGAACGCGACTAGTACGGATGAAATTAGGCCGTATATTGTTGTTGCAAACACGTTTTGACACGAATATTTTCCCCTTTCCCTAAGTCACAGTTGTGGTCGGCGCACATTTTCAGTGTGCAATTGAATTAAGAAGACTGGTTCACACGCGGGCGAGCACTACTTGACACGGCGGTGCGTGCTCAAGGGCTCAAGTCAAAAATCGATCCTGGATCTAAGAGATGCGGGCAGACCGAGTGTTTGCATACAAGCATCAATATGTTCCCACGGGAGTCTATGCCTGCTCACGTAGCATTCACGCGAAGTACCGAGGGTTTTCCATTGTTTTTAAGCACTACATAAAGATACGAGATCAAGTATGTAAAAATATAGGCCTATATGAAAAAATTAAATTTCTATTACATGTTCAGATTCTAGTTCTTACGTCAGTCCCAAGACCCTTATGATTTTGTCAAGGTATATAAACATAATTCATTAAGCATTATATTTTCCAATACCGATAGATTCTTTATAACTAAACATATAAAATGTAAATCGATTCAATAATTCTTCCCACTGGTGAAGCAAATCTTCTTGACCACACGAACCCGTGGGTTTATTTTTGATGATTTATGTTAAACCTGTTCAGACACAAGAGAGCCAAACGCATAACTCAACGTGTTGTAGCAACAAGTGCCTAATTGTTTTGTTTGCTCTAAGATATCGCTTGCTTCGAGATGACAAATAACCAGTCGCCACCCATTGTATTACGAATAAAACACTTGATGAAAAAAATTTAAACGTGTTTTCAATCAGTAATGACTAAAACTTTATAATTTTAGAAAAACCAGTATTGTTGAAAATAATTGTTTAATATTTATGTTCCTAATAGAATTCAAAATTATTTCAATGGCCCACACACGCCTCCCTGTTTCATAAATTCTAAATTATTTCGAATCATTAATTCGAAATATAGTAGTCACAAATTAATATGCTAAAGTATGAGGATAAAATTATTTAAACATTTTTTAAACTGCCCTGTTATAAACAAATAAATATCACATATGAACTAACAAAACAATATATTTTATAATCATACGCGTTTCAATGGCTTATGTTATGATTATCAGTGACACCATACAAATTTACAACTACAACAATAATTTTACTTATGGCTCCTTTGTGTAGTTTTAAAATAATGTAATACGGTACGTTGATCTCGTTTGTAAAAATGATTTAAAAAGAAATTTTACAGTTCTATCATTTGGTAATATTATTACTAATTTACTGATTGGAGTATAATTCCAGGTTTCATTGGTTAGTAAAAGTATTTTGTATATAATGAAAGAACAAAAATTAGATTTTTATCATTTTTTATTATTATGGTCATAGTGTAAGCCTTCAAATATATATTATTTCGTTAGAATAAAGGAGTTTAAGAGCACCTCAGCCGTTTGATAAGAGATTACCTAAAGCCCACAAGTAAATTTAGAATGGTGAGATATGTCTGTTACACCAGAGGCCACCCAAGATTCAATTTTTGGTTGGGGCCTCTTCAACATCTCTAAAATGATCTATTTAGAGACGTATGTCTTAAGGAAACGTGTTTATTACTATACATAGATGAAGACGTTGGCTGAGCTCGACTTAGTCAGGATCATATGGGCAGACGGCTTTTTGATGTCATAGTGTAACTAAACTTTGGCGCTTCCAAAACTGAAATTATCAACTTAAAAAATAAAAGCAGGGAAACCCTTTCACCGTCAAACAACGGAAGAAAGCCGATGCAGAACAAGCGAGCAGAGAGGGACCGAGAACTAATAGGAACAGTGGAGAACACATGAGAGCCATAGACAACGCGGCGGCTAGAAACATGGCATCGACTAGATTATGGTCAAAACTAGCGTAACACAATCCAGTTAACATTGACTCTTCAACGCAGTGGTGCAGTCTGTTTCCCAGTGGAGAAGTTTGGAAACGTACAATGTTAGAAAGATGAGTTATAAACGGAGATTGTCAGACACAAAAAGAAAAAAACTTTGTAGCACTTCTCATATGGAACCGTTCCAGAGCTAACAATCAAAAGGGGGATGCGGACTAGCTACACCTACTAAGAGGGGCTTGGTAACCTTCGCGGTACCCCAACCTAACAATACAGCACTGACTACACTCAACTTTAGAGTATACATAATCCCATATGTATCCAGTTACACACACACACACACACACACACACACACACACACACACACACACACACACACACACACACACACACACACACTCACACACATACACACACACACACACACACACACACACACACACACACACACACACACACACACACACACACACATCGCCTTCTTACACCACTCTAATTTAATTATTGAAATTTAACCTATCTTTTGTATAGTTTCGGGCATAGATAACCTATCTTATTTTGCGAATTATCCGGGGTCTGACATTGTTTTACAAACAAATATCCAATTTTTATTCCAATCAGATTCATGTGTTTAAATTTCCAAACGGTGAATGACGACGTAAATACATATAAGGCTTAATAGAAGTTAAGATGAAGGGAATAGATATGCAAATACGTACGTACTAATTTTTACATTGAAAGGGAAGCATCCCGACGCGGGCCAGCGAAATAAAGGGGGCGAGCAGACTACTGTATATAAGAGACAATGACAAAATGCTTGGACGCCCGAAAACCAAATGAGTATCATAAGATTGTAAACAAAGGTCAGCTAATCTCGGCTATAAATAATCTAGGACGTGACATATGCATTATCCATGTCTGTCATATACATTATCGATCTGTATGGCTTTGTGACACAAGTAGACACTGTGCGACAAAATGGTTCTCAAGAGACTTAGATCGCACATTAAAGCTAAATCAATGCTCACAAAAAAAAACAAACGAAAGTGACAGATTTTTTTGTTAAAAAGTGAAAGTATTATGTGTAAAGAAAATTACATATGTACATACATACTTACTTTTGAAATATACTTATGTACGTATTGTAAATAGTTAGACATATAAATGTACATGTTATAATCCATCAAATACATCGAGATTTTAAATTATTTTCTGTGTTTATTTTGCCCTCTGAAGATTATTTGTGAATTGCATTAACCGCGGTCATTATTTGTGTAACTTATGGTATAATAATCGATTATCGTTCGTTTTGCGTATTCTTTGTTCATAGGGGATTATCCGGGGAATTCCTTATCCGGCGATGCCGGGCCGCCCTATTCCACGGATAATCGGGAGTTTACTGTACCAGTTTTTACCTTTTATAGTTCTTACGTATTTAGGTTACGTGATTAGTTCTTTAGTTTGCATCAGTAGTTTAGGTTTAGGTGTTACCATTTAGATATTTAGTTCTTATTAGAATATTTTATGTTACGATGAATACTATTTTTAAATATTCATCGGAATAAATCCAGAGCCAATAGTGTTCTTGTCGAAAAGCAAATAGCAATATTTGAATCTGAAAAAGCGGTTGGCAAGAATATATAAAATAGTAGTGTCAGAGATCTCGCGGTTTTTGGCAAAGGTGTGGGACCAGTGGATGTACGACAGGGCTCGTCATCGCGTCAGACTTTGGTCGCTTGGTGAGGCTGTTTATTACTTTATTCATTTGTTAAGTGAATACTGATATTTTCCGGCTTAACCACATGATTGGGAAAATTTGTACCATATTGTCGAGATCCAAAGTGTCTTATAGTAAGAAATATAATAGGAAGAGAATCGGTGAAGTCTTACGTGAAATTATAATTGATGATTACAGTCAAATTCTTGTACTGAGTGCAATCATAGATAAACAAGAAAATCTATGGTGCATGGAAAATCTGAGGACAACCGAAATGCATCAATTGTAGGTGTGAAGACAAAATTGGATGATAAATTGGAATATATTTATACGCTACGTGTGTAATATACTTGCAAAAATACAGAATATTTTATTTTGAAATCATATTGAGTACAATAAACAATTTGCATTAATTTCTTTATGTTTTTTTAAGATGAAATTTTTCAGTTCCTATTAGCGTACTTTGGATAAACTGCAAACATCATACCTTGTTTCAATCCGTGATAATATCAGTATTTTTCTCTTGTATTGTTTCCCAATGCGAAACTGGTAGCATACTTAAAACTTGACTTTAATATAATAGAAAATGTACTTTGTTTTATTAAAAATGGTAAAAATACACAACTAATGATGACTTAAAAATGCCTAATTAATAAATTTAAGTTTACATTTCAGTCATCATGTAACTCTCTTTAGAATGTCTTCAGAGTGCCTCTCAAGGCGTTGATTCAAAACTAAACACAAAAATAATTACATTCATTTATCTGTTTTGATGGTTCCAGTACTTCTGGGGATTACCTTGTAACCGTAACGTGAGGTCGTACATCGATGTTGCTTTATGGGGAATAAGTTAATTTTATTGTGATTAATAGTTTTTTATTCAATTCCTTCTATTAGTTCACATTTTCCTTTTATATATATATATATATATATATAAAATATCTTGTACTAATTTTCAAATGTTATTAAAACACTTTCTATTCATTAACTCAAGTTCAGTTACATTTTTAGCTGGATTTTAATGTCTCAACTCATATTTCACAACTGCCAAACAGAATAGTTTTTGTTGATTATTTCTTACTACTACTAGCCAACGCCCACCCTTGGCAGTTGAGCCATTTGGCGATTAATTTATAGTAAATCCATTAATTTGTTCTGTATATCCTGTTGTTGTGTTTAGTCTATTCACATTTCATAGTTTCCTAAAGTTATAAGTAAACACTACTTGCTGACGTTGTATCCCTCATATTTTGGCAATATTTCAGATGTAATGTCTGTAGCTCAAAGTTTTTGTAAAAGATAACTTTTTAAATAACGACATGTATGAACTAAAGTAAGTTTTTGAAAGGTTTTAAAAAGTGAGAGGTGTGGCTTGGTGGAAGTCGTTATTACCGCCTCCACAATTATTAGTTGGTGCAACTACTGTTGTAAATGTTTAAAGTAAAAAGCAATACCAAAAGCCACCAATGCAACTCTCTTGCACACACAAAAATAATAAATAAATATTAAAAAACTATATTTTGTAGAATAACTTGACATTTGTTATAATTATTGTATAGTAGAAAAGCTTCGATGAAATCACAGACAACATATAAAATACATCGCTCACTTCGTCAAAATTAAACCATCAGCAGTTTAAAAACCAAGAAAATCCATGAAAAATATATTAATAGGCAATTACTATACAAAATCCTTAATCAATTAAAGTTACATGAAATTTCTATTTGCAATTTTCTATTATAGCTCGTTTATGTAAATTTGTGTTTATAAGATAACAATGACATATATTGGTTTTATAATGTACATATAATATATATATTCTACAAATTTTAATAATGTAAGTTGTTTATCTCTTGTTTAGATGATAAATATCTTTGATAAAATTTTGATTATACAATTATCATGGAGCATATTTTATTGTTTTATTGGTTGTATTAGATTTTTATAGCATTTGGTTATTTGCTATTTTGTAATGTCGATATAAAATACTTTTTATAATTTTAATCTTTTAAAGTTTTTGAATAATTTTCCAAATAAATTTTTAAAGTCTGTTATAATAAATGAGTAGTAGAAAGGCTTCGATCTAATAAAAAAAAAAATTGAAAATTCTTTGACCCATGATTCGACGTCTAAACAATGTACTCTTTAGAGGCATTTATTTAACAAAATTAAATGACTTAATAAATATTCTCACATAAAAATTATACATGTAAAATTTATAATAATCTTATAACCTTGGAGGTAATATTGGAATTATTTTGGAAACTTCTTTATATTGTATATTACAAGAACGTAAAGGTAAACATTACTCCCTCTGCTACATACTCGTATACGTATATATATATATATATACTTAACTTTGCAACGATGTTTCCTTGTATTCACATATCACTTTCACTATATGTAATTAAACCAAGTAATGACTTATATATACACACACACACAGAGCACACACACACACACACACACATATATATATATATATATATATATATATATATATATATATATATATATATAGCTACAAATGAACCACTACAAATATTAAGTGAATACGGTAACTCTCAAGTCCCAGTTACTTTTTCAAATGGTAGAAAAACGTACTAAATCGGAAATATTCACGTCCGAATCGATTCTTTGAACGTAAATCTTTATCTGATGTGGTTGAATATAAAAAAAAAAAACACACGGCAGTTGTCTGGATTCGATAGTTTCACGATACGCAGGTCGATCGGGGTAATATAGAGTTATCAAGTGAATCTGTAGCATTGACAGAATGTTTCCGACGCAAGTAGCGGGCCCACAAAGGTAGGACCGGTCACAAACTATTTCGTTCCAATTAAAATTGTCGTCCGAGCGTTTCCGATGATCTGGGGAAAGTTAAAACAAAGGGTGAGCCAGTGGAAAAGGCCGATATCAGATGTAAAGTAGCGTCCCCAATTAGTGAATGTTTATTTCGATTTGAAGGTGAAAACGCAGGATGCCGGGAAGGATTTATGGAACGCACGGGATTACACGCGGCTTCAATCCTAAAATTGGTTGACACGAAATTAATAGGACTGCTCTGAGAGTCGCGACCCTCTTGGGGTATAATTTATACGCCAGTAGAATTTTAAACAGATACATGAACATATAAACAAACCAATAATAAATTTCGTATTAAAGACATAAATTAATTTCCAACATCGCGCGGATGTGTAGAGGAGTGGTAATGCATAAACGTCTGAGTAATGTAATATTTTTGGGAAAGTTGAACCGTTATCGCTGGTCTATGACGAAAATCAAAACTTTCAAAAGGCGAATCTTAAATGCAGACTGTAAATTTTATAAACGCTTTAATAAATCTATAATAAAATTCAAATAAAAATACACTAGACAGCACAAATTGGCAGAAAATATATCAAATTAGGAGAGTTTATCGCGTAATATTTTATGATTTTCTGAGGCTATTTACAAATTTTAAACCTGGGATTTTTATTACTTTTTATTCGACAAATAAAACTCTCATTTCAAGCTTTATACTAAACATAAAATATGCTAATTCCACTCCAGCATTCTTCTAAACGTACAACCAATACTTTAGTTGCAATAAAAATATTGTAACCCCACTATCACAAAATTAATCATAAAACTACTAATTTTACAAGTTACCTGAGAAAAAACCGACATGTAGATCTTGACGATCATGTCATTAGAGGGTCTTATACAAAACTACAATCTAGCGAACAATAGTTTACAAACTGGACTGAGGTCAAAAGTTCTCTGCGGTCGTTTATCTAGGTAACTCTAATATTAGTTTTTTTGAAATTATATTTGTGCCGCTCCATTGAGGTGAAGATTTTCCTTCTTCCTGCAAGTGTTTTGTTCTTAATAAAGGTATTTATAAATCAAATAAATTATACAATTATTATATTTGTAAATAAGGTATTTCTCAGGTAATATAAGATATTTCAAGGTAATTTTTGAAGTGATAATGTCTTAAAGCAAAGCGAACAAAGCATGAGATTCAACCATCGTTTTCACATCACACTATTTTTTCTGAAACGCATACCTTGAAACATGATTTCATGTAACAGCTGATTTTTTGCTATAGGTTATGTTCTAGAACAGACATTTACACGTAGATTATTTTTAAATGGTTTTGACCGGATAATAAATGTATTAATTTATTAAAATTTTGAGAAAACACAATACAAATAATTAATTAACAATAATAATAAGTTTTGTATTTTAAATACAATTTTTGAAAGGCATACATTTTTAGGCTCGTCTTTTTAAAGAACTGATTTGAATTCCAAAAATTCGTAATCAGTTAACATCCAATACATTTTGTTTGTTATTCACATTATTTTATTATCAACTACAGTAAATATTCGCGTTCATAAAAATAAGAGTCAGATAAAGATGTAAAAATTGAATTAAAAATGTATAATCCATAATTTCGGTAATTTTCGTTAAAGGTTTTACAAAGCTATTAGCTCTATATTTTATGCACTTTTCGGAACTACCTCGTGTGCCAGGAACAACCTGTGTGCAACCTCCCTCGTGTGCAAGAAGAAAACCTCCATATTTCTTACTCCATTACAAAAATTCCCCCAATATATTTTTAATGTAATATATTGTACTACTGTGCTTTTAATATTGTACAATACGTTAGTGTTTAGATTTATTTCGGCTTCATACTTCGTATAATTTTGTTTGTTAGGACAACTTTAACAATAGTGTAGCTTATAGACTACAGAGGAAACGTGACGCAACAATAAGATAATGAGGGAGAACGGTTACTTTCTTTAACCGTTTTATATTTAGTGCTAATATCTAGTTAAAAGAGTTTACATTTCCGTTCGAATGTTTTCTTTGAATAAGTAATAAAACCGTTATGACGTTTAGGATAACCTTTCCATGTATTTTGCAATATCTTCTTTACTGGCTCATTTTGCTACAACTAGGTTTCAACAGTTAACCCTATATCTGGGCAGGTGATAATTTATCGACTCGAAACGCTTCTAACAGTCGCCAAAACACATTTTATTATTCCCCCAAATTGTAACCTTTATATCGAAATTTCAACACCTATAGTTTGTTAAATGAAACAAACTATCTACCAATGAAAATGTTAGATTTCAGGTATTCTATCTTATATATAATACATACTAGTAATAAACTTTCATGCCATAAAAAATGTTCTCGAAACATTACCTCTCACTACGTACCATAACGTCTCTCCGCATAACAGCTGGGAAGCGATTTTTTCACACTTCAATAGCATTAATTCTTTAAAAAACGAATTTTCCTATAAATTTATAAATCAGGTATAAATTCTCTACACAATGATTTTCTTGCAATTTTTAAAATATGTTTTAGAAAAGTGTAATAATTATAGGCCTACCCAGCATTTTCAGCTAGAAATGAAAAGTTAAATTTGTTTAATGTATCAAACGTTTATAAAAGTAAAAATTATAATTTCTGTTTTCATATAGTGTTTATTTTTCTACAAGAAACTTAATATAACATAGGTTAGTGTAAAACTATATAACCTTAGACGAGCCTATCATCGCCATCTTGTACCACTTAAATATATTTTTTCAAATTTAATATTTCCAAAATTTATGCACTAATACTATTTCAAATTTATAAATTATAATTTATAGCCTATATATATATATATATATATTTCTTTGTGTGTGTGTGTGTTTGTGTAAAGATCCATTATTAATTTAATTTTACTATCTCTTATTGTTATAGTATTGTTAATACTTATGTATTTTTAAATGGTTGCTTACTGTAATGTTTTCTTTGTTA
>JBAIZL010000005.1:58111430-58298930 GCA_036971475.1 Prosapia bicincta | reverse complement strand
TGCACAAAATTAAGGACAGTGAAGTAACTGAAAAGGATGATCTTGAATGCCTTTGCCGTGTTCCCTTTAGACATAGATAAGTTACTTGCCGTTCTAAAGTTTGCCATGTAATTGGAGTTTTTTATCCGTAGATCAGGATAGTCAAAATTTAATACTTAAAAACATTGTAACAATAACGGTTACATGAACTCTAATAATAATTTATTTTTGTTGCTTTAAGTGATAAATTGTTTAGTACTTGTACAATTTGTAAGTTATGGCCACTTGAATGTCGTGTTTTCATATTGCACACCTGAACAATGGTTTCTAAAGATAACAGTGATCCAGTTGTGTATGTTCTTTACTAAATCTGTTTCCAAAAGTTATGTGTCCGAATGCTAATCGCGCGTGCGATCGTCGAAGGAGCGCGATCTCGTGTTGGCGCCCTAAATTATAAAGCGGCGATAACCAACACGCAGCTTCCACAGGTAAATTCCTTTTGTGAAACGCTCTTAAGGCGAATTTTTTTTCTCGCGGCACTCCAGTTTCCATTAGTAGCGTTGGTGACGTCATAGATTACTTACTATGACAGACATCTAAACAAGTCATATATTTATACGTTTATCTGAATCTCCGTTTATACCATTCTTCATTTTTACCAAATCTAGTCGTTTTGATCAAATTATGTTTTCTTTCCTTTCTTAGAAAATGTTTGGCTCTTTTGGCCGATATAAGGTGTTTTTGCACAAGTCTCCTTCCAAATATGGTAAAATGAATACTTTTAAACTATAAATGTAAAATAAAATACTATTCCCGTTGTTTGCGTTCGGCCGTTCGCCCCTGATTTGAATCTACTTATTAATTAGTAGAATATGTTCACAAACCCATATTAATCACTATAATACGGTAATATAATCAATAATAAATACAATCATCCAATATGTAATAAATAGGTGTTTTTTTTTTGTTTTAAAATTTGAAATGGGGCGCCTACAATATTCGCATGTTTGATCTTTACGTAATTCATGATATAAAAAATACAAGTTGTATACTAATTAACCTGAAAATGTACCAAAAAAGGCTATCTACCAGATTTCCTAAATATTTTCCAGGCGATAGGACCCTCTCTTCTCCCCCACCCAACAAGCCTCCCAAAATATTTTTCTGTATCCGCTACTGGTGTTAGTAAATACATTCGAACAGACCATTAAATTCAAATTTACTTATGTACCAAAATATAACGCTACGTATAACATTTTTAAATTTTATTTGGAATTTTAAACATAACTGAAAAAATTTCTCAGGTGCATCTTAATTCGGTAGTTCAACCCTAACTCTTTAATAAATAATTAGTTAATTATGTAACTTAAGGAATAAGTTTATTGTAAGTCAAATTATTTATTATAAATTACTGGTGTCAATTATTATTTATTAACCTGTAGTTATAAGCAAAGCTGAAAATTTCGGTATAATCAAATTGTATAAACTCAAGGTTTTGTAACAAAACTTAGTACAAGATTACTATACAGCTACAAAAAGGGAAAATTTAAGATTATTATTTACCAATATAAGCTAGTCATGTGGTCTCAACAAACGTGTATTGGGCCGAGAATGAGGAACTCGTTCGATTCGGCAATAGGTTAGCTTATGACAGAAACCTATTTTTTTTCAAACCTAACCTTAAACTAATATGTTGTAGAAAAATATTATAAAAAACACTAGGCTAGTGCCCTATTGTAATACTAAATTGAATCTCACTCACTTAATGATTACTGAGTATGAAATAGTTTTTAAATAATAGAAAAATTTCATTAAAAATAATATAATAATAATAATATAATATAATGTATATAATAATGATAATATATATTAATAATATTATATTATATATACAATAATATCATAAAAAATAATATTTAAAAATCTTAACAATGTGTATGATAAAGAAGTAACAATGATATTTCTTTTATTTTCTTTATTATATATTTCTATATTTAAAAAATTTTAATATATTATCATAAATATTCAATTTTCAAAATAATTAATTAAATCTGTAATAGTAAGTAAAGGTTTATTTGGAAGTTTGTGATTGTTCTTAAATGTATAAACTATAAATTCTAAATATAGGTTATAGACTATATAAACCTATTATAGGCTGAAACTAGATTAAGCTATATACAAACTTTATAACATCGTATCACTAATTTTTACTGTGCTCAGTGAATCGATGTAGGCCTATATTTTATTTGCAAACATTTACAAAAACTGTGTAAAACTCATTTAGATTTTTGCACGATTAATGATTTCTGATTGGCTGAACAATAGAGTTCGAAATCACAATCTCTCAAATTTCCGTTAAATTCGAGCCTATTTCTATTTGAGCATATTTTATCTATTTTAAAGAAATTGATGAATCGGGTGTCCAAGAAATGTTTATAGCCATATGGTATGCAAATTAAATGAGTCAGACTTCCAAGAAATGTTTAAATAAATATGGTATGCAAAAGAAATGAGTCGGGCTTCCAAAGAAATCTTCATATCAATACTGTAGGCCCATAGACAGAAAATGAGCCAGACTTCCAAGAAATGTTTATTTAAAATTCTATGAACTTATTTTGAGCATTCTTAACTATAGTAATGTAGGCCTTATTAGGTTTTATTAAAACTACAGTTTTTTCTAATATACAGGAACAAATTTCGGTGTAATCCGAGGGGATCTTGGTCCCATCTACCTCAAGTTATCAAGACTCTACTGTATTTTAAAGTAATAGGATGAAAGTACTACGACCTATTACTACGAAATTATTACTGTGACGAAATTATGTTCTAAAATTAAATTTAATGAGTCCCTTTCTAGCCGTAGCCGAAATCTTTTTTAATAATCTATGACGTTCTTATGTTAGCGGAACAGATCTGTGAACGTTACTGCAATGGTTCGACAAATCAATATAGCATTAAGGACGTTACAATAACATTAACACTCCGTTTTAGGGATTTTATATATTATAATAAAACGTAAAATACATTTTAAACTTTTGTCTTCTCTAACCTACTAAAAATTCAGTATTATACCAAGAATTAGGAGGGGGAGTCGTGCTACGGTATACGTTTGTTTTTGTCTTTTTTTTAGAAGAACGAATGAATGTGAAGGTGAACAGGGTCTGCGAGGCCTATTGACTATTGGTATTGAGGGGAGACGGTAGCTGGCAACGTAGCCCAATTAAAACTGCACAAGATTGTCTTACTTGACTGCCTCTGTACGGTCCTTACTGAAAACATTTGCTAGAGAAAATAAACGCTATATTACGGAAATGTATAATATAGTTAAATTCAGTAAAGGTTTTAGTGACTAGTTAATATTTATTTTTAATCGGTTGTTAAATTGACAACCCATCATAGGACTCGGTATGTATTGCACTTTGATATTTTTGCTTGTCCAACCTTTAATTTTCCCAGTAGTACAGTATTAGTGTAAACATTTGTAAGAGGTTGTTAAATTTACAAAATATTAGAACTCGGTTTTGCACTTGGATATTTTTCTTGTCACACTCTTTAAAGTGATAACTTCTTTACGCCCGGGAAACAAAACATGAGATTAAATCATTGCTTTCGCGTCACGCTATTTCTGAAGCGCATACCTTACAGCGTATATTTCCGTCAGGTTACGCTATGAGTTACCTCAAAGTGAATTAAATGATAACATATGATTTCACGTAACAGCTGATTTTAAGTTATAGGTTATGTTGTAGAACTGCAGTTTTACAAGCAGATTATTATTAAATAGTTTCGATCAGTTAGTAAATATACTAATTTATTAAAATTTTTATAAATCTCAATACAAATAAATCAATATAACTATAATAAGAAGTTACCCTAATCCAATATTTGAAAGGAAATCATTTTTAGGTCCGTCTTAAACGATTCAAAGAACTGATTTGATTTGAATTTGATAAAAATTTGTTTTCAGTAAACAATAATAAATGCTTTTTTTACTCACAATATTGTATTATTAACTACAATAATTATTAGTCTTTATTAAATAAAGATGTGAAAATTGAATGAAAAAAGTATAAATTAATATTTTTGTTGAACTTTTTTTCGAAACTATTAGCCCTATTTTGTTACCACTTTTGTCGGGATATCTCAAAGTGCCAGAACCAAATTTATTTCAACTCTCCTAATAGTGCATAATTAGTAAAAACATTTGTAATAGGTTGTTAAATTTACAAAATATTATTAGAACTCGGTATATCCTCCGAGTAGATATTTTTGCTTGTTCAACGTTTTAATTCTCCCAATAGTGCAATATTAGTGTAAACAATTTTTAACGAACATTATAATGATAAAATCCAAGTTAAACGTATTTATCTATTGTCCACTTGCACATTTCTCCAACAAGGTTTTATCTTCAGAGTAGTGGGTTATCTGGCAGATGTTGAAGTGTGGGAGCATAATTTCCTTTTTTCAAACATTTTAAAAACCAATTATATGAATCATAAAACCTTTATTATATTTTTATAATGTAAGCACACACTTAAAGTCTTATTTAACTCAATTTTAAAGGTAAAATGAGATAGTTAACGTCCCTCACTCTCCATACACTCAGTAATACAATATCTGGCGTTTGCCATGACTCTTGGTAGCATAGCCGGCGTTAAGCTGACTATCTCGTCAGATCTGGTTATATTGGCAGTTTCTTAATGTTGGTCTTAAAAGCTTGTAAGGTCCTTGGACGGTTCACATGAACACGAGATTTCAAAAAAATAGCCATAGAGAAAAGTTACATGGGGGAAACTGGGCCGCCAATACCAAATCGCCTCTAATTCAGCTGAGCCACTATGGAAATCCCTCAAATTAATCATGGATGCTCTTGAATGAGCGACGTTGCACCGTGTCAGCCCAGTAGATTTTGTTTGTTTACGGATCCATACAAATGAAAATGGGCTGCATCACTGAAAAAAAGGAATATTGTCCTCAGGAATGTCTTGGAGAAAAACCTTACGCTTTCCTCCTAGAATTGAAGTCACTTTCAAAAAGCTCCTGCACAGTCTCCATCTTGTAAGGATGTAAATAGAGATAATCATGATGGGATAAGATTTTGCCTATAGACGACGCCATCCTAACGCCCAATCATATTATTGACAGACAAAACCTTTATAAAATATTGGAAAAGCATAATTACAAAGTGACACTGAGCTATTGTCAGACTTTATTTGGTAATTTCGAAGGTTTTAGGCACGAACGTTCTACACGTGGGCATCGGGATTTCTCACGAAACAAATATCTACCAAAAACTGCTGCAATCGTAACTGGTTCAGAAAACGTTGAATATTCCATAGTACAAAACGAATAAACGTTTTTGTCAAGAAAGAAACTGTTAATTATACGCTTTTTTCAATAATTAAGAAACATTAAAACATAATAATGTCTCAAAGGCTGGAAACGAAGAAAACTTGTGATTCGACTCTTATGGTGCAGATAGTTTGGCTCTGTTAGGTGCAAATAACATTGCCAAAGCAACTGAAGAAGAAAATTCAAATTATATCTTTCACAATTCTTAATTGTAGATCTTATACTTTCGTTTATTTCTACATAAGCCTATAAACCCTAATTATCTTCAGGAAGTATTTTGAATATTATAGTACTTATTGTTTTAAAAAAACCGCTTGAAAATCTGTAAAGGAAACATGTATAAGTCAAGGATAAACTTTACGTTTTGTTTCTGATATCGAAATACACATGCGCGCATCTGAACAATAGGTTCTTCATTTTTTATTCTTCAAAATGTAAAATATTGTTCTCGTATTATAATTAAGTTGCTATCATCAAATCTAACTTCAAATTTGCGAGCGACGTCGTCAAAGTAGTTTTATATACTTTCCCAAAAATACCTACTTTATTCAGATTGGAAGTTTTACTCATTTACATATTCTATGAATCACTAACTTCACAAGAGCAGATGACCTGATGTGCGTTTCTTATTTGTTCTTGAAATACGATAAATTTATCTATTTTTAGAACATGTTCTTATTTTTTCAATTCCTTTCATTAGTTCACACTCACATTAAACATGTATGTATGTAATACTGTACATACGTAAGGAGTACATACATAATATATATATAGTACAAATTTTTAATCGTTAATAAAATACTTTTAATTCGTCCACTCAAGTTCATATACATTTCTTTAAACTTGTAGTGAATGATACTTGGTGTTAATACGGTTAGTTTTCAAATATAGTTACTTAATTAAATTAAAAACGAATTAATTTTAGTCTTATGTGGGGAAAAAACTTTTCACAAATGTAGTCATTTCATCCTATTTTGCTTAAAATAAGTGATAACATATGATTTCATAAAACAGCTGGTAGTTTTATGTGGTAGTTTTAGTGCATAGAGTATGTTACTTAATTTATATTAATTGTAATTATTTAATACAAAGTTACAAAGTTTTTCTTTGTTGACCTTTTATAAAATTTTTGTTTACATTACTTGTTAGAAGTAATATAAACACATTTTAAAGCAGCTTTCATAGATATTTATGTGGTTATTGTGTGATAAAATACTAGCAAGAAATGTTTTTGACATGCATAGTACACCCATTTCATCTTCACACAAGAACCCGACTTCTCCCGCGCCTCATTAGAAAAGTTTTCCTTGGTAAAGAGGAGCGCGCGCGCTCGCGAAAACGAGTAAGATCTGTATTATTCTTTTTATGTTTTTTTTTTACAGCAAGTTCATTTTTTTCGAGCATAAAAAAGTTCTTTTAACAAAAGAAGGGGTGAATGAAGAGGGCGTTCGCCGAACGGAGAAATAATGAGATATCGGGCTGAATAGAAGAAAAAGTATAAACTCGTTTTGAAGGGATTCGGTCACACTAATTAGACGATCTGTTGTTAGCCGTGCCATAAGCGGGCATCTGAACGCTACGCCGAGTCTTTAGTCTGGCGTCCGTGGTCGAAGCTGGCCGCATCGGGTCGAAAGCTGTGCGGGATTTAGTGATTATCGCTGACCCCAGGTTGAAATCAGTGGTATTGTGTTCAGCGGATCGAAAATCAATCGCAAGACGATAACATAGCTGGAATGCGCCATTACGGTAGTGATCTATCGAAAGCCGTTATCGATTAGTTAGTTTTACAGCGGATTACGGAAGACGATGTGTTTGGAAATAGCTCTGAGCAGGTAAAGTTTCAACAAGAGTAAAACGATCCTCTCGAAAGTGTTAGAGAGGGCAAAGAGATACAAACACTTTGGTAGGCGCACAGAGCTTTCAACACAAAGTATTACAGTATTACAATACTATATATAACGTCTAACCACAGAGCACTTTGTATTAAGTGCTCTGTGGCTAGAGGTTGTTGTATATAAAGGGAAGTCAATGGAGCCTAGGTCCTTCCCAAAATATGTAAAATTGATAATTTTCATTACACATTTTCATAAACATAATTAAAGTTGAACCAAAATCACAAGGTATTTAATAATAGCTAAAGTGAAGCTTTTATTATTATCATAGTCAGAAATTACTAAACCTATACTTTTCTTAAAAAATAATAATGTAATTTCAAACAAGTAGTATGAACAAACAAAAAATTATGTCACCTACAACGAAGAAAATTGTTATTTCAGTTAATTTTCATTAAATAATTACAATTATTATAGATAAAGTAAACATAACCTACGCGTACAAACAGCTGTTCTACCACATAAAGTACAACGTAAAATCAGCTGTATTATGAAATCATATATTATTACTTATTATAAACAAATGGAAGGAAATAACTATGTTCCGTACCGTGCCCTTCATGTGAAAAGATTTCCTTCCATATAAAACTAAAATTAATTAATTAAATTCAATTAATGAAAGGTTTAAGTGAAAGGTTTTTCTTCTACATAACAATAAAATTAATTAATTAAATTCAATTAATGAATTGATATTTGAAATAACTGTATTAACATCAAATGCCATTCACTATTAGTTTAAAAATATGTATTTGAACTGGAGTGGATGAATAAAAATTATTTTATTAACGATTGAAAATTAATAGAGAGACAGAGAGAGAGAGAGAGAGAGAGAGTGAGTGAGTGAACTAATTAAACCTGTAGTGTATTTATCGTTTAATACATTTATATATAAAGTTTTTTTTTAATATTACTGAAGTTAAAAATAGGGAAATAACCCTTTTTATTTTTGTTGCCTCTCTCCCCCGAAAGGTTTATACGTCTCTGATGGTACAAGGGTATTTAAGTTTTGAAATATTTAAAATTTCATCGCACAAGAGTTTTCTGTCTGCTGTTTACTTATTATATACTCCATAGATATTTATATTCAATAAAATTCAGTACAAAATTGTGTGTTTAATACTATTTAGAGGAGGAGTGCTAATTATATGTATGAACTTATAATTTACCATTTTATAAATTATTCAGTTGATTATTACGAATTAACACTGTAAATTGTTGTATTGTAACCACATTGTTGAAAACATCATGTTTAACTATGAACTTCGGACTTAATTGTGTTTGTTTTAATATTTAGAAGCAAATTGCATTCTTAATATTCCCAACCAAAATATAAAAAAAAACATCCAATGCTGATGATGTAGCACTATGTAATAAAACTTTCTTCTTGTTATTACTTTTAGTTTGCTATGTAAAACATCGTAAATTAATTGAATTATACTCGGAGTCAATCAGCTGTTTCGAAAGGCTTTAAAATTGTTAACCTATTCCTAGACTAACCTTAAAATCTGGGATACCTAGGCCTTTAAAATCTGTAAGGTAACTTTCCCCACAGAAAGTCAATATTTATAAACTATGATGTTTTCATTAGAAAAGAATTTTCTATCAGAGCTTACATAACAAGAAAGATTATATATTCTTCTTACCTGTAGGTACTTGTTTTGCTTACAAATAGTCTTAGTAAAGAAAAACATTATTTTGTAAAATTTAGAGATGGGCCGATTCCTAAAATTTTCGATTCCGATTCCGATTCTAAAATTTTCCTTTCGATTCTCGATTCTTTAGTCGATTCTCGATTCTTTCATGTTATATTAGCTTACATGCTAGCTCTCTAATAATTAATTTAGTTAACATCTTGGTCATATGGCAAAACCTTTTAAAAGCTCTGTTTTAATGTAATAGGCTACAAAAAACCTTCAACCTTGATTTATCAATAGGAATTTTTAAAAGCATAAAAACATAGATAAAAGTAATGACTTATTTTAGAGTTAAAAATGTGAACTTTACACTGTTTTATGAAGTTTGAAAAAATACCTAAGCCTGTTTACATTGTCTCTCAAAACAAAACAAAAATTAAAAACAAACGAGCAACATAAAAAGTACAAAATTAATAAATAGTTTCATTTGCTATTACAATCGAGTTTATTTTCTTTTCGCTCCGAAATATATTACATTACCGTGAGAGTAATATCTGTCTATAATATAATCGATTGAGGTTAAGTTTCGGAGGAATAATACAGTGTTTCTGTTATCCGTCTATTCGCTCAACCGTCATGGCCACGGTACCGACGGTGACGGTTAATCGAGTTTTTACTGTACTTTTTTGTGTTTTGTTCTGACATCTATGAATCAGTGACAGTAAGACACGTGGGGGAGGGGAGAGTGTGTATCGAACCCGCTCTAGTGAGAGAGAGAGAGAGACGAGCGATGTCAAACGACCGGAAATGGTTACAATCTTGATTGATGTTGCTTCATAAATATTAATAATTTTCGTTTAATTTAATCATTTAATTCATTCAAATCAACTAATACATAAATATGATATAGTTGGTAATTAATTATTTTTCCAATAAATTACTCCACACACAGATTTTAATAGTTAACAAAATAAGAATCGGAATCGACCCTTTTATGAATGAAGAATCGAGTATCGACGATTCCTGGAATCGAGAATCGGAATCGGCCCATCCCTAGTAAAATTTAGGTATTTTCCATTTTCATAATGTTTATATGCTTTTTAATTTGTAGGTTATTAAGTGTTCCTGTTGTATTTATACGTAGTCTAGAGAACTCTCTGAAGTACGTTCTGTACGATCTATTGCATTACAAATTTGTGCGGCCTCTATTTTGAACTGTTTATCAACCCACTTGTGTAGGTTAGGGTCTACTGTTTGCTCATCGATGGGGTTTCCTGCCTCGAATAATAAAACAAATTTAGGTGTATCATCAATTATAACTGCGCAAACAGTGATCATTACCTAATTTTAATGGCTTCGTTAATTCAAATCTTTAGTTTTTGTCTTAACCCAATCAGGCCAAACCTTTTCTCTTCACGATCATTGTAACTCTAAAATATTTTGGAGGATTTTCTGAAGTTATCCGTTATTGTTAGGTTACAAAAAAATTACGTTAAGCAGAAAATGTTAAAAATTCTATGTTTTGTAAATAGTAAAGGGATATGCATTCTATTGTAGATGAATGATATAAAGAATGTTTTTCAGTTCTTTTTGGAAAACTAAAGCATCTACGTTTCAAACATGTAGTGTACCTAAGTCTACTGTATATTGGAATTTTTTTTAAAATTTCTACGCCGTAACTCGAGCACAACATTATCATGTTGTTTTTCAGTTATCTTTTTGAACTGGTTTTAATTCGATAGTGACCATATAGATACGAGTTAATTGAAAACTCTTACAGTTTTAGAGATTCAAGGAAACCGAAATAAATGCTTGTTCGATCAATGGAAACTGCCTCACCAAGGATCATAGGCCGAATACATATGTTAAAAATTCGGACTTAAATAGAGGCCGAGACAGAAGGAATACCCCTATCAGGGCGGGTAGTAAATACAAAACCGAGTAAGATAAGAATTTTCCTTTTTACGAACTCAGAGTTCAAAAACACACATAACGAATATTAAAATATGCGATTATAAAGGGTTCTAAGGAATACATAATTCAAATGGCGCCCTCCATTGTTGGACTAGTTGGAGCGCTCTTTGACGCAGCCTACATTGTCGGGAAGATTGCTTCAACTTTTCCAGATTCAGTTTTTTTAAAAACCCTCCAATGTTTGAGGACGATGTAGAACACTTTGTGCTTGAGAGAGCTCCAGAGAAACTCACAAGGTAGAGTAACTGATAAGTTCAGAGAACTGTTCCACAATGAAGGGCCTCATTTAGGAACTATATTATATAAAACTGTTTATTATTACTTATTAATAAACTGCTTTGCGTCCATCAAACTAATAGCAAGTAATATACACACACATTTTCTCGATTTCTTACTTACGTCAACAAAGACGAATTTTATTTTACCTACTTTTTATTAAATAATTGCAATCAATATAATTAAAGTAGTATAGCCTAAGCGTTAAAACAACTGTTCTATGACATAAACTGTAACATACAATCAGTTGTTTTATGAAATCATATTACTTTAAGGTGAATGGGACGAAATAACTATATTGCATACCCTGCCCCTTTTCTGAAACCCTTTTCTCGCATATAAAACTAAAATTAGTTTATTATTATATTAATTCATTATATTGTTGGATTATTATTTAAAAACACTATATTAACTTAAAGTGTCATCCACTACGAGTTAAAAAAAATTTATTTCAAATTGAGTGGATGTATAAAAAGTATTTAATAAAAACTGAAAATATCAACCATATATATATATATATATATATATATATATATATATATATATATATATTATATAATTAATATGGTGATATGTTTTCTTGTAATATAGTTAATAAATTAAAATTATTTCAAAAACAAGAATACTTTTAATGCATATATTATTCAAAGCTTTTCGCCGATAAAACAGTACCAGCATCTTCAGGAAAATAATTAACTAACAAAAGATTTTTGTAAGATAATTATTTTTCTGAAGATGCTGGTACTGTTTTATCGGCGAAAAGCTTTGAATAATATATGCATTAAAAGTATTCTTGTTTTTGAAATATTTTTAATTTATTTATTATATATACAAAATTTTGAACTATAAAAGAAATTGTAAAGAATCAGAAAACAGCATACTCAGGGCTGCAAACAATTTCGCGCCCTTGTATTAAACGGAGGAAGGTAAATATACTCTGATTTTTCCACCTTCAGTAAATGTTTTAATAAATGTTAGGAAATGTTCAAAATTATTCTAACTTATACTAAACGTAAAAACAGTAGCCTGTTTATTAAAGTAAAATAAAGACTTTCTCATTATTTAATTGTTTATAAGTAATCCACACAAACAAAAATAATTCAGTCAATGCTAGTCATTGTTTGCAATAGTTTCTATGACGCAAAGATTCGCCAAGACTGACTAGCCTCGGCAGAAGCGATGGTACAACCTCATTCTATGCAAATAGACCACGTGGTCATCGTAAATCTATTGGCTTTCATTGTATGCATCGGGGTCTGTAACCCTATTCCCCTTCGGCACACACACGATATCGATAGCGTTTACTATACAAGGACAAACGCTATGTATAAACTGCAGGAAGCAGCGAATGTTGGCAGGGATTCGACCGATATAAAAATATCGTCCGACTGAATGGTCTTGCATAAAGGCTCTTCCCATGTCCGAGATCCGTGTTAGCCAGGAATACAAGTTATGCAGTACTTCCAATAGGATACGTAATTAACGGCGTGTGTGCGACAGCCATGGCAACTGTAGATTTAACAGGTTTGTGCTTGTATTGACTTACACAACATGACTCAACTACCAACCCTATATTAATTGCAAATAATAAAACATTTAGCGTCATTTTTAATTAGCTTTATTTTCACAGTTTTTACTCTGTCAAAGTTTTACTTTTATACTCATCAAATGTTATCGTAATACAAAATTAAAAATGTAAATGAGTGAGAAAAATAATTTTTTGTTTCATATTAACTTAATGTGACACTAAAATATCTATGGGTGAATGAGAAAAATAACTTCCCCAATAATATTAACTCAATGTGACACTAAAATATCTATGGGTAAATGAGAAAAGTAATTTCTCCCATAATATTAACTCAATGTGACATTAAAATATCTATGGGAAAATGATAAAAGTAATTTCTCCCATAATATTAACTCAACGTGACACTAAAATATCTATGGCTAAATGAGAAAAGTAATTTCTCCTACAATATTAACTCAATGTAACACTAAAATATCTATGGGTAAGTGAGAAAAGTAATTTCTCCCATAATAATAAATCAATGTGACACTAAAATATCTATGGGTAAATGAGGAAAGTAATTTATCCCATAATATTACCTCAATGTGACACTAAAATATCTATGGGTAAATGAGAAAAGTAATTTCTCCCATAATATTAACTCAATGTGACACTAAAATATCTATGGGAAAATGAGAAAAGTAATTTCTTCCATAATATTAACTCAATGTGACATTAAAATATCAAAAGGTAAATAAAAAAATTAATTTCTTCAATAATAATGACTCCAAGCTTAACTACAATAAACATTTCCTCACTAAGCAACAACTTTAAATATATCGATCAATATTGTTAGGAAAGGGTGATCAAAATATATAACGCTTCAATTCACTAAGACTTAGCAGATTTAAATATTAAGCAAAATCGAAATATTCTATTACCCCTAAAGAAAAAGGTTAAGAAGTTTTTGGATACTTCATAAATACGCTACCTAGGTTCGCTCCTGGCCCTAACAAATATATTTCTTTTCTTTAATACGCTAAATAAGAATTTGTCTAAATAATAGCTTCACATCTTATGACTTATCACAGAAAAACCTTATAGGGTTTTTGATGGAAAGTGACGTCATCACTTTCAACGTAAATACGTAACTACACATTCGGAGATCAAGGAAAACTCTTAAAGATTTCTCAACAATAAAAGTATTTTAAAGCTAAAATTTCTTTTCCTGATCAATTAGGTTATAATTATTAGTTCCACTTTATTCAGAAAGGTGTGTTTTATAACTTGATGTTACTTTTAAAATTCAGTTACTTGAAGTTACTCGTGAGGACAGAAGAGGGTAATTATAAAACACTAAAGATTGCACACCAATTAAAATTATGTATCAACAATCAAATTAAGACCTCTTTGGAAGATGGATTGGCTAAGTGTTTTACTGCCATTATAGGTATGCATTTATAGTTGCTGGGATCACAACAGTCTTGTGACTACTCCCGTGTGGGACCACCACTGTTATAGCCCTACTACTTACCTATACTCTATTATAGTAGGTTGAAACCCATATAGGACATTGTCGTGTAAAACTGTTGTATTTTGGAGACACGAATGTTGTAGACATACTTCTATTTGAACGCTCTAATCAAGTGGCTCATAACCCATGTAGGTCATTATCTTATGAGGTTATTCCCTTGTGTGGGGACTAATGTAATAGCCCTACCGTCATTAGCATGCCCTAATATAATAAATCGTAGACCCATATAATAGGAAACTATATATAGAAACATTTAGGTCATTATCTTATGAGGTTATTCCTTTGTGAGGGGACAAATGTAATAGCCCTACTGTCATTAGTATGCCCTAATATAATAAATCGTAGACCCATATAATAGGAAGCTATATATAGACCCGTGTAGGTCATTATCTTATGAGGCTATTCCTTTGTGAGGGGACAAATGTAATAGCCCTACTGTCATTAGTATGCCCTAATATAATAAATCGTAGACCCATATAATAGGAAGCTATATATAGACCCATGTAGGTCATTATCTTATGAGGCTATTCCTTTGTGTGAGGACTAATGTAATAGCCCTACTGTCATTAGTATGCCCTAATATAATTAATCGTAGACCCATATAATAGGAAGCTATATATAGACCCATGTAGGTCATTATCTTATGAGGCTATTCCTTTGTGTGAGGACTAACGTAATAACCCGACTGTCATTAGTATGCCTTAATATAATAAATAGTAGACCCATATAATAGGAAGCTATATATAGACCCATGTAGGTCATTATCTTATGAGGTTATTCCCTTGTGTGGGGACTAATGTAATAGCCCTACCGTCATTAGCATGCCCTAATATAATAAATCGTAGACCCATATAATAGGAAACTATATATAGAAACATTTAGGTCATTATCTTATGAGTTTATTCCTTTGTGAGGGGACAAATGTAATAGCCCTACTGTCATTAGTATGCCCTAATATAATAAATCGTAGACCCATATAATAGGAAGCTATATATAGACCCGTGTAGGTCATTATCTTATGAGGCTATTCCTTTGTGAGGGGACAAATGTAATAGCCCTACTGTCATTAGTATGCCCTAATATAATAAATCGTAGACCCATATAATAGGAAGCTATATATAGACCCATGTAGGTCATTATCTTATGAGGCTATTCCTTTGTGTGAGGACTAATGTAATAGCCCTACTGTCATTAGTATGCCCTAATATAATTAATCGTAGACCCATATAATAGGAAGCTATATATAGACCCATGTAGGTCATTATCTTATGAGGCTATTCCTTTGTGTGAGGACTAATGTAATAGCCCTACTATCATTAGTATGCCCTAATATAATAAATCGTAGACCCCTTATAATAGGAAGCTATATATAGACCCATGTAGGTCATTATCTTATGAGGTTATTCCCTTGTGTGGGGACTAATGTAATAGCCCTACTATCATTAGTATGCCCTAATATAATAAATCGTAGACCCCTTATATAGGAACCTATATATAGACCCATGTAGGTCATTATCTTATGAGGCTATTCCTTTGTGTGAGGACTAACGTAATAACCCGACTGTCATTAGTATGCCCTAATATAATAAATCGTAGACCCATATAATAGGAAGCTATATATAGACCCATGTAGGTCATTATCTTATGAGGCTATTCCTTTGTGTGAGGACTAACGTAATAACCCGACTGTCATTAGTATGCCTTAATATAATAAATCGTAGACCCATATAATAGGAAGCTATATATAGACCCATGTAGGTCATTATCTTATGAGGCTATTCCTTTGTGTGAGGACTAACGTAATAACCCGACTGTCATTAGTATGCCCTAATATAATAAATCGTAGACCCATATAATAGGAAGCTATATATAGACCCATGTAGGTCATTATCTTATGAGGCTATTCCTTTGTGAGGGGACAAATGTAATAGCCCTACTGTCATTAGTATGCCCTAATATAATAAATCGTAGACCTATATAATAGGAAGCTATATATAGACCCATGTAGGTCATTATCTTATGAGGCTATTCCTTTGTGTGAGGACTAATGTAATAACCCTACTGTCATTAGTATGCCTTAATATAATAAATCGTAGACCCATATAATAGGAAGCTATATATAGACCTATGTAGGTCATTATCGTAAGAGGTTATTCCCTTGTGTGGGGACTAACGTAATAACCCTACTGTCATTAGTATGCCCTAATATAATAAATAGTAGACCCATATAATAGGAAGCTATATATAGACCCATGTAGGTCATTATCGTAAGAGGTTATTCCCTTGTGTGGGGACTAACGTAATTGCCCTACTGTCATTAGTATGCCCTAATATAATAAATCGTAGACCCATATAATAGGAAGCTATATATAGACCCATGTAGGTTATTATCTTATGAGGCTATTCCCTTGTGTGAGGACTAATATAATAGCCCTACTATCATTAGTATGCCCTAATATAATAAATCGTAGACCCATATAATAGGAAACTATATATAGACCCATGTAGGTCATTATCATATGAGGCTATTCCCTTGTGTGAGGACTAATGTAATAGCCCTACAATCATTAGTATGCCCTTATATAATAAATCGTAGACCCATATAATAGGAAGCTATATATAGACCCATGTAGGTCATTATCTTATGAGGCTATTCCGTTGTGTGAGGACTAATGTAATAGCCCTACTATCATTAGTATGCCCTAATATAATAAATCGTAGACCCATATAATAGGAAACTACATATAGACCCATGTAGGTCATTATCTTATGAGGCTATTCCCTTGTGTGAGGACTAATGTAATAGCCCTACTATCATTAGTATGCCCTAATATAATAAATCGTAGACCCATATAATAAGAAACTATATATAGACCCATATAGGTCATTATCTTATGAGGCTATTCGCTTGAGTGAGGACTAATGTAATAGCCCTACTATCATTAGTATGCCCTAATATAATAAATAGAAGACCCATATAATAGGAAGCTATATATAGACCCATGTAGGTCATTATCTTATGAGGCTTTTCCCTTGTGTGAGGACTAATGTAATAGCCCTACTGTCATTAGCATGCCCTAATATAATAAATCGTAGACCCATATAATAGGAAGCTATATATAGACCCATGTAGGTGATTATCATAAGAGGTTATTCCCTTGTGTGGGGACTAACGTAATAGCCCTACTATCATTATTATGCCCTAATATAATAAATCGTAGACCCATATAATAGGAAGCTATATATAGACCCATGTAGGTCATTATCTTATGAGGCTATTCCCTTGTGTGAGGACTAATGTAATAGCCCTACTATCATTAGTATGCCCTAATATAATAAATCGTAGACCCATACAATAGAAAGCTATATATAGACCCATGTAGGTCATTATCTTATGAGGTTATTTCCTTGTGTGGGGACTAATGTAATAGCCCTACTATCATTAGCATGCCCTAATATAATAAATCGTAGACCCATATAATAGGAAGCTATATATAGACCCATGTAGGTGATTATCATAAGAGGTTATTCCCTTGTGTGAGGACTAACGTAATAGCCCTACTATCATTAGTATGCCCTAATATAATAAATCGTAGACCCATATAATAGGAAGCTATATATAGACACATGTAGGTGATTATCGTAAGAGGTTATTCCCTTGTGTGGGGACTAACGTAATAACCCTACTGTCATTAGTATGCCCTAATATAATAAATAGTAGACCCATATAATAGGAAGCTATATATAGACCCATGTAGTTGATTATCGTAAGAGGTTTTCCCCTTGTTTGGGAACTAACGTAATAACCCTACTGTCATTAGCATGCCCTAATATAATAAATCGTAGACCCATATAATAGGAAGCTATATATAGACCCATGTAGGTGATTATCGTAAGAGGTTATTCCCTTGTGAGGGGACTAACGTAATAAACCTACTGTCATTAATATGCCCTAATATAATAAATCGTAGACACATATAATAGGAAGCTATATGTAGACCCATGTAGGTGATCATCGTTAGAGGTTATTCCTATGTGTGGGGACTAACGTTATAACCCTACTGTCATTAATATGCCCTAATATAATAAATCGTAGACTCATATAATAGGAAGCTATATATAGACCCATGTAGGTGATCATCGTAAGAGGTTATTCCTATGTGTGGGGACTAACGTAATAACCCTACTGTCATTAATATTCCCTAATATAATAAATCGTAGACTCATATAATAGGAAGCTATATATAGACCCATGTAGGTGATCATCGTAAGAGGTTTTTCCTATGTGTGGGGACTAACGTAATAACCCTACTGTCGTTAATATGCCCTAATATAATAAATCGTAGAACCATATAATAGGAAGCTATATATAGACCCATGTAGGTGATTATCATAAGAGGTTATTCCCTTGTGGGGGGATTAACGTAATAGCCCTACTATCATTAGCATGCCCTAATATAATAAATCGTAGACGCATATAATAGGAAGCTATATATAGACCCATGTAGGTCATTATCTTATGAGGTATTTCCCTTGTGTGAGGACTAATGTAATAGCCCTACTGTCATTAGTATGCCCTAATATAATAAATCGTAGACCCATATAATAGGAAGCTATATATAGACCTATGTAGGTCATTATCGTATGAGGGTATTCCCTTGTGTGAGGACTAATGTAATAGCCCTACTGTCATTAGTATGCCCTAATATAATAAATCGTAGACCCATATAATAGGAACCTATATATAGACCCATGTAGGTCATTATCGTATGAGGTTATTCCCTTGTGTGGCGACTAACGTAATAGCCCTACTATCATTAGTATGCCCTAATATAATAAATCGTAGACCCATATAATAGGAAGCTATATATAGACCCATGTAGGTAATTATCGTATGAGGCGATTCCCTTGTGTGAGGACTAACGTAATAGCCCTACTATCATTAGTATGCCCTAATATAATAAATCGTTGACCCATATAATAGGAAGCTATATATAGACCCATGTAGGTCATTATCGTATGAGGTTATTTCCTTGTGTGAGGACTAATGTAATAGCCCTACTATCATTAGTATGCCCTAATATAATAAATCGTAGACCAATATAATAGGAAGCTATATATAGACCCATGTAGGTCATTATCTTATGAGGCTTTTCCCTTGTGTGAGGACTAATGTAATAGCCCTACTGTCATTAGAATGCACTAATATAATAAATCGTAGACCCATATAATAGGAAGCTATATATAGACCCATGTAGGTCATTATCTTATGAGGCTTTTCCCTTGTGTGAGGACTAATGTAATAGCCCTACTATCATTAGTATGCCCTAATATAATAAATCGTAGACCCATATAATAGGAAGCTATATATAGACCCATGTAGGTCATTATCATATGAGGTTATTCCCTTGTGTGGGGACTAATGTAATAGCCCTACTATCATTAGTATGCCCTAATATAATAAATCGTAGACTCATATAATAGGAAGCTGTATATAGACCCATGTAGGTCATTATCGTATGAGGTTATTCCCTTGTGTGAGGACTAATGTAATAGCCCTACTATCATTAGTATGCCCTAATATAATAAATCGTAGACCCATATAATAGGAAGCTATATATAGAACCATGTAGGCCATTATCTTATGAGGCTATTCCCTTGTGTGAGGACTAATGTAATAGCCCTACTATCATTAGCATGCCCTAATATAATAAATCGTAGACCCATATAATAGGAAGCTATATATAGACCCATGTAGGTGATTATCGTAAGAGGTTATTCCCTTGTGTGGGGACTAATGTATTAACCCTACTGTCATTAGCATGCCCTAATATAATAAATCGTAGACCCATATAATAGGAAGCTATATATAGACCCATGTAGGTGATTATCGTAAGAGGTTATTCCCTTGTGTGGGGACTAATGTAATAACCCTACTGTCATTAGCATGCCCTAATATAATAAATCGTAGACCCATATAATATCAAGCTATATATAGACCCATGTAGGTCATTATCTTATGAGGCTATTCCCTTGTGTGGGGACTAATGTAATAGCCCTACTATCATTAGTATGCCCTAATATAATAAATCGTAGACCCATATAATAGGAAGCTATATATAGACCCATGTAGGTCATTATCGTATGAGGTTATTCCCTTGTGTGAGGACTAATGTAATAGCCCTACTATCATTAGTATGCCCTAATATAATAAATCGTAGACCCATATAATAGGAAGCTATATATAGACCCATGTAGGCCATTATCTTATGAGGCTATTCTCTTGTGTGAGGACTAATGTAATAGCCCTACTATCATTAGCATGCCCTAATATAATAAATCGTAGACCCATATAATAGGAAGCTATATATAGACCCATGTAGGTGATTATCGTAAGAGGTTATTCCCTTGTGTGGGGACTAATGTATTAACCCTACTGTCATTAGTATGCCCTAATAAAATAAATCGTAGACCCATATAATAGGAAGCTATATATAGACCCATGTAGGTCATTATCTTATGAGGTTATTCCCTTGTGTGGGGACTAATGTAATAGCCCTACTATCATTAGCATGCCCTAATATAATAAATCGTAGACCCATATAATAGGAAGCTATATATAGACCCATGTAGGTCATTATCTTATGAGGAATTTCCCTTGTGTGAGGACTAATGTAATAGCCCTACTGTCATTAGTATGCCCTAATATAATAAATCGTAGACCCATATAATAGGAAGCTATATATAGACCCATGTAGGTCATTATGTTATGAGGTTATTCCCTTGTGTGGGGACTAATGTAATAGCCCTACTATCATTAGCATGCCCTAATATAATAAATCGTAGACCCATATAATAGGAACCTATATATAGACCCATGTAGGTCATTATCGTATGAGGTTATTCCCTTGTGTGGCGACTAACGTAATAGCCCTACTATCATTAGTATGCCCTAATATAATAAATCGTAGACCCATATAATAGGAAGCTATATATAGACCCATGTAGGTAATTATCGTATGAGGCTATTCCCTTGTGTGAGGACTAACGTAATAGCCCTACTATCATTAGTATGCCCTAATATAATAAATCGTTGACCCATATAATAGGAAGCTATATATAGACCCATGTAGGTCATTATCGTATGAGGTTATTCCCTTGTGTGAGGACTAATGTAATAGCCCTACTATCATTAGTATGCCCTAATATAATAAATCGTAGACCAATATAATAGGAAGCTATATATAGACCCATGTAGGTCATTATCTTATGAGGCTTTTCCCTTGTGTGAGGACTAATGTAATAGCCCTACTGTCATTAGCATGCACTAATATAATAAATCGTAGACCCATATAATAGGAAGCTATATATAGACCCATGTAGGTCATTATCTTATGAGGCTTTTCCCTTGTATGAGGACTAATGTAATAGCCCTACTATCAATAGTATGCCCTAATATAATAAATCGTAGACCCATATAATAGGAAGCTATATATAGACCCATGTAGGTCATTATCGTATGAGGTTATTCCCTTGTGTGGGGACTAATGTAATAGCCCTACTATCATTAGTATGCCCTAATATAATAAATCGTAGACCCACATAATAGGAAGCTATATATAGACCCATGTAGGTCATTATCGTATGAGGTTATTCCCTTGTGTGAGGACTAATGTAATAGCCCTACTATCATTAGTATGCCCTAATATAATAAATCGTAGACCCATATAATAGGAAGCTATATATAGACCCATGTAGGCCATTATCTTATGAGGCTATTCCGTTTTGTGAGGACTAATGTAATAGCCCTACTATCATTAGCATGCCCTAATATAAAAAATCGTAGATCCCTTATAATAGGAAACTATATATAGACCCATGTAGGTCATTATCTTATGAGGTTATTCTCTTGTGTGAGGACTAATGTAATAGCCCTACTGTCATTAGTATGCCCTAATATAATAAAACCAAAGGACCCCTTATAATAGGAACCTATATATAGACCCATGTAGGTCATTATCTTATGAGGTTATTCCCTTGTGTGAGGACTAATGTAATAGCCCTACTGTCATTAGTATGCCCTAATATAATAAACCAAAGGACCCCTTATAATAGGAACCTATATATAGACCCATGTAGGTCATTATCTTATGAGGTTATTCCCTTGTGTGAGGACTAATGTAATAGCCCTACTGTCATTAGTATGCCCTAATATAATAAATCGTAGACCCCTTATAATAGGAACCTATATATAGACTCATGTAGGTCATTATCTTATGAGGTTATTCCCTTGTGTGAGGACTAATGTAATAGCCCTACCGTCATTAGCATGCCCTAATATAATAAATCGTAGACCCATATAATATCAAGCTATATATAGACCCATGTAGGTCATTATCTTATGAGGCTATTCCCTTGTGTGGGGACTAACGTAATAGCCCTACTATCGTTAGCATGCCCTAATATAATAAATCGTAGACCCCTTATAATAGGAACCTATATATAGACCCATGTAGGTCATTATCGTATGAGGCTATTCCCTTGTGTGGAGACTAACGTAATAGCCCTACTATCATTAGCATGCCCTAATATAATAAATCGTAGACACCTTATAATAGGAACCTATATATAGACCCATGTAGGTCATTATCTTATGAGGCTATTCCCTTGTGTGAGGACTAATGTAATAGCCCTACTATCATTAGTATGCCCTAATATAATAAATCGTAGACCCATATAATAGGAACCTATATATAGACCCATGTAGGTCATTATCTTATGAGGCTATTCCCTTGTGTGAGGACTAATGTAATAGCCCTACTATCATTAGTATGCCCTAATATAATAAATCGTAGACCCATATAATATCAAGCTATATATAGACCCATGTAGGTCATTATCTTATGAGGCTATTCCCTTGTGTGAGGACTAATGTAATAGCCCTACAGTCATTAGTATGCCCTAATATAATAAATCGTAGACCCCTTATAATAGGAACCTATATATATACCCATGTAGGTCATTATCGTATGAGGTTATTCCGTTGTGTGGGGACTAATGTAATAGCCCTACTATCATTAGTATGCCCTAATATAATAAATCGTAGACCCCTTATAATAGGAACCTATATATAGACCCATGTAGGTCATTATCTTATGAGGTTACTCCCTTGTGTGGGGACTAATGTAATAGCCCTACTATCATTAGTATGCCCTAATATAATAAATCGTAGACCCATATAATAGGAACCTATATATAGACCCATGTAGGTCATTATCGTATGAGGCTATTACCTTGTATGAGGACAAATGTAATAGCCCTACTATCATTAGTATGCCCTAATATAATAAATCGTAGACCCATATAATAGGAAGCTATATATAGACCCATGTAGGTAATTATCGTATGAGGCTATTCCCTTGTGTGAGGACTAACGTAATAGCCCTACTATCATTAGTATGCCCTAATATAATAAATCGTAGACCCATATAATAGGAAGCTATATATAGACCCATGTAGGTCATTATCGTATGAGGCTATTCCCTTGTGTGAGGACTAACATAATAGCCCTACTATCATTAATATGCCCTAATATAATAAATCGTAGACCCATATAATAGGAACCTATATATAGACCCATGTAGGTCATTATCGTCTGAGGCTATTCCCTTGTGTGAGGACTAACGTAATAGCCCTACTATCATTAGTATGCCCTAATATAATAAACCGTTGACCCATATAATAGGAAGCTATATATAGACCCATGTAGGTGATTATCGTATGAGGTTATTCCCTTGTGTGAGGACTAATGTAATAGCCCTACTATCATTAGTATGCCCTAATATAATAAATCGTAGACCCATATAATAGGAAGCTATATATAGACCCATGTAGGTGATTATCGTATGAGGCTATTCCCTTGTGTGAGGACTAACGTAATAGCCCTACTATCATTAGTATGCCCTAATATAATTAATCGTAGACCCATATAATAGGAAGCTATATATAGACCCATGTAGGTGATTATCGTATGAGGCTATTCCCTTGTGTGAGGACTAACGTAATAGCCCTACTATCATTAGTATGCCCTAATATAATAAATCGTAGACCCATATAATGGGAAGCTATATATAGACCCATGTAGGTGATTATCGTAGGAGGCCATTCCCTTGTGTGGGGACTAATGTAATAGCCCTACTATCATTAGTATGCCCTAATATAATAAATCGTTGACCCATATAATAGGAAGCTATATATAGACCCATGTAGGTCATTATCTTATGAGGCTTTTCCCTTGTGTGAGGACTAATGTAATAGCCCTACTATCATTAGTATGCCCTAACATAATAAATCGTAGACCCATATAATAGGAAGCTATATATAGACCCATGTAGGCCATTATCTTATGAGGTTACTCCCTTGTGTGGGGACTAATGTAATAGCCCTACTATCATTAGTATGCCCTAATATAATAAATCGTTGACCCATATAATAGGTAGCTATATATAGACCCATGTAGGTCATTGTCTTATGAGGCTTTTCCCTTGTGTGAGGACTAATGTAATAGCCCTACTATCATTAGTATGCCCTAATATAATAAATCGTAGACCCATATAATAGGAAGCTATATATAGACCCATGTAGGCCATTATCTTATGAGGTTACTCCCTTGTGTGGGGACTAATGTAATAGCCCTACTGTCATTAGTATGCCCTAATATAATAAAACGTAGACCCATATAATAGGAAGCTATATATAGACCCATGTAGGCCATTATCTTATGAGGCTATTCGCTTGTGTGAGGACTAATGTAATAGCCCGACTGTCATTAGTATGCCCTAATATAATAAATCGTAGACCCATATAATAGGAAGCTATATATAGACCTATGTAGGCCATTATCTTATTAGGTTACTCCCTTGTGTGGGGACTAATGTAATAGCCCGACTGTCATTAGTATGCCCTAATATAATAAATCGTAGACCCATATAATAGGAACCTATATATAGACCCATGTAGGTGATTATCGTAAGAGGCTATTCCCTTGTGTGGGGACTAATGTAATAGCCCTACTATCATTAGTATGCCCTAATATAATAAATCGTAGACCCATACATTAGGAAACTATATAGACCCATGTAAGTGATTATCTTATAAGGCTTTTCCCTTGTGTGAGGACTAATGTAATAGCCCTACTATCATTAGTATGCCCTAATATAATAAATCGTAGACCCATATAATAGGAAGCTATATATAGACCCATGTAGGTCATTATCTTATGAGGTTACTACCTTGTGTGGGGACTAATGTAATAGCCCTACTATCATTAGTATGCCCTAATATAATAAATCGTTGACCCATATAATAGGAAGCTATATATAGACCCATGTAGGTCATTATCTTATGAGGCTTTTCCCTTGTGTGAGGACTAATGTAATAGCCCTACTATCATTAGTATGCCCTAATATAATAAATCGTTGACCCATATAATAGGAAGCTATATATAGACCCATGTAGGTCATTATCTTATGAGGTTATTCCCTTGTGTGAGGACAAATGTAATAGCCCTACTATCATTATTATGCCCTAATATAATAAATCGTAGACCCCTTATAATAGGAACCTATATATAGACCCATGTAGGTCATTATCTTATGAGGTTACTACCTTGTGTGAGGACTAATGTAATAGCCCTACTATCATTAGTATGCCCTAATATAATAAATCGTAGACCCCTTATAATAGGAAGCTATATATAGACCCATGTAGGTCATTATCTTATGAGGTTATTCCCTTGTGTGGGGACTAATGTAATAGCCCTACTATCATTAGTATGCCCTAATATAATAAATCGTAGACCCCTTATATAGGAACCTATATATAGACCCATGTAGGTCATTATCTTATGAGGTTACTCCCTTGTGTGGGGACTAATGTAATAGCCCTACTATCATTAGTATGCCCTAATATAATAAATCGTAGACCCATATAATAGGAACCTATATATAGACCCATGTAGGTCATTATCGTATGAGGCTATTACCTTGTGTGAGGACTAATGTAATAGCCCTACTATCATTAGTATGCCCTAATATAATAAATCGTAGACCCATATAATAGGAAGCTATATATAGACCCATGTAGGTGATTATCGTATGAGGCTATTACCTTGTGTGGGGACTAATGTAATAGCCCTACTATCATTAGTATGCCCTAATATAATAAATCGTAGACCCATATAATAGGAACCTATATATAGACCCATGTAGGTCATTATCGTATGAGGCTATTACCTTGTGTGGGGACTAATGTAATAGCCCTACTATCATTAGTATGCCCTAATATAATAAATCGTAGACCCCTTATAATAGGAAGCTATATATAGACCCATGTAGGTCATTATCTTATGAGGTTATTCCCTTGTGTGGGGACTAATGTAATAGCCCTACTATCATTAGTATGCCCTAATATAATAAATCGTAGACCCCTTATATAGGAACCTATATATAGACCCATGTAGGTCATTATCTTATGAGGTTACTCCCTTGTGTGGGGACTAATGTAATAGCCCTACTATCATTAGTATGCCCTAATATAATAAATCGTAGACCCATATAATAGGAACCTATATATAGACCCATGTAGGTCATTATCGTATGAGGCTATTACCTTGTGTGAGGACTAATGTAATAGCCCTACTATCATTAGTATGCCCTAATATAATAAATCGTAGACCCATATAATAGGAAGCTATATATAGACCCATGTAGGTGATTATCGTATGAGGCTATTCCCTTGTGTGAGGACTAACGTAATAGCCCTACTATCATTAGTATGCCCTAATATAATAAATCGTAGACCCATATAATAGGAAGCTATATATAGACCCATGTAGGTCATTATCGTATGAGGCTATTCCCTTGTGTGAGGACTAACATAATAGCCCTACTATCATTAATATGCCCTAATATAATAAATCGTTGACCCATATAATAGGAAGCTATATATAGACCCATGTAGGTCATTTTCTTATGAGGCTTTTCCCTTGTGTGAGGACTAATGTAATAGCCCTACTATCATTAGTATGCCCTAATATAATAAATCGTTGACCCATATAATAGGAAGCTATATATAGACCCATGTAGGTCATTATCTTATGAGGCTTTTCCCTTGTGTGAGGACTAATGTAATAGCCCTACTATCATTAGTATGCCCTAACATAATAAATCGTAGACCCATATAATAGGAAGCTATATATAGACCCATGTAGGCCATTATCTTATGAGGTTACTCCCTTGTGTGGGGACTAATGTAATAGCCCTACTATCATTAGTATGCCCTAATATAATAAATCGTTGACCCATATAATAGGTAGCTATATATAGACCCATGTAGGTCATTATCTTATGAGGCTTTTCCCTTGTGTGAGGACTAATGTAATAGCCCTACTATCATTAGTATGCCCTAATATAATAAATCGTAGACCCATATAATAGGAAGCTATATATAGACCCATGTAGGTCATTATCTTATGAGGTTATTCCCTTGTGTGGGGACTAATGTAATAGCCCTACTATCATTAGTATGCCCTAATATAATAAATCGTAGACCCCTTATATAGGAACCTATATATAGACCCATGTAGGTCATTATCTTATGAGGTTACTCCCTTGTGTGGGGACTAATGTAATAGCCCTACTATCATTAGTATGCCCTAATATAATAAATCGTAGACCCATATAATAGGAACCTATATATAGACCCATGTAGGTCATTATCGTATGAGGCTATTACCTTGTGTGAGGACTAATGTAATAGCCCTACTATCATTAGTATGCCCTAATATAATAAATCGTAGACCCATATAATAGGAAGCTATATATAGACCCATGTAGGTGATTATCGTATGAGGCTATTACCTTGTGTGGGGACTAATGTAATAGCCCTACTATCATTAGTATGCCCTAATATAATAAATCGTAGACCCATATAATAGGAACCTATATATAGACCCATGTAGGTCATTATCGTATGAGGCTATTACCTTGTGTGGGGACTAATGTAATAGCCCTACTATCATTAGTATGCCCTAATATAATAAATCGTAGACCCCTTATAATAGGAAGCTATATATAGACCCATGTAGGTCATTATCTTATGAGGTTATTCCCTTGTGTGGGGACTAATGTAATAGCCCTACTATCATTAGTATGCCCTAATATAATAAATCGTAGACCCCTTATATAGGAACCTATATATAGACCCATGTAGGTCATTATCTTATGAGGTTACTCCCTTGTGTGGGGACTAATGTAATAGCCCTACTATCATTAGTATGCCCTAATATAATAAATCGTAGACCCATATAATAGGAACCTATATATAGACCCATGTAGGTCATTATCGTATGAGGCTATTACCTTGTGTGAGGACTAATGTAATAGCCCTACTATCATTAGTATGCCCTAATATAATAAATCGTAGACCCATATAATAGGAAGCTATATATAGACCCATGTAGGTGATTATCGTATGAGGCTATTCCCTTGTGTGAGGACTAACGTAATAGCCCTACTATCATTAGTATGCCCTAATATAATAAATCGTAGACCCATATAATAGGAAGCTATATATAGACCCATGTAGGTCATTATCGTATGAGGCTATTCCCTTGTGTGAGGACTAACATAATAGCCCTACTATCATTAATATGCCCTAATATAATAAATCGTTGACCCATATAATAGGAAGCTATATATAGACCCATGTAGGTCATTTTCTTATGAGGCTTTTCCCTTGTGTGAGGACTAATGTAATAGCCCTACTATCATTAGTATGCCCTAATATAATAAATCGTTGACCCATATAATAGGAAGCTATATATAGACCCATGTAGGTCATTATCTTATGAGGCTTTTCCCTTGTGTGAGGACTAATGTAATAGCCCTACTATCATTAGTATGCCCTAACATAATAAATCGTAGACCCATATAATAGGAAGCTATATATAGACCCATGTAGGCCATTATCTTATGAGGTTACTCCCTTGTGTGGGGACTAATGTAATAGCCCTACTATCATTAGTATGCCCTAATATAATAAATCGTAGACCCCTTATAATAGGAAGCTATATATAGACCCATGTAGGTCATTATCTTATGAGGCTTTTCCCTTGTGTGAGGACTAATGTAATAGCCCTACTATCATTAGTATGCCCTAACATAATAAATCGTAGACCCATATAATAGGAAGCTATATATAGACCCATGTAGGCCATTATCTTATGAGGTTACTACCTTGTGTGAGGACTAATGTAATAGCCCTACTATCATTAGTATGCCCTAATATAATAAATCGTAGACCCCTTATAATAGGAAGCTATATATAGACCCATGTAGGTCATTATCTTATGAGGTTATTCCCTTGTGTGGGGACTAATGTAATAGCCCTACTATCATTAGTATGCCCTAATATAATAAATCGTAGACCCCTTATATAGGAACCTATATATAGACCCATGTAGGTCATTATCTTATGAGGTTACTCCCTTGTGTGGGGACTAATGTAATAGCCCTACTATCATTAGTATGCCCTAATATAATAAATCGTAGACCCATATAATAGGAACCTATATATAGACCCATGTAGGTCATTATCGTATGAGGCTATTACCTTGTGTGAGGACTAATGTAATAGCCCTACTATCATTAGTATGCCCTAATATAATAAATCGTAGACCCATATAATAGGAAGCTATATATAGACCCATGTAGGTGATTATCGTATGAGGCTATTACCTTGTGTGGGGACTAATGTAATAGCCCTACTATCATTAGTATGCCCTAATATAATAAATCGTAGACCCATATAATAGGAACCTATATATAGACCCATGTAGGTCATTATCGTATGAGGCTATTACCTTGTGTGGGGACTAATGTAATAGCCCTACTATCATTAGTATGCCCTAATATAATAAATCGTAGACCCCTTATAATAGGAAGCTATATATAGACCCATGTAGGTCATTATCTTATGAGGTTATTCCCTTGTGTGGGGACTAATGTAATAGCCCTACTATCATTAGTATGCCCTAATATAATAAATCGTAGACCCCTTATATAGGAACCTATATATAGACCCATGTAGGTCATTATCTTATGAGGTTACTCCCTTGTGTGGGGACTAATGTAATAGCCCTACTATCATTAGTATGCCCTAATATAATAAATCGTAGACCCATATAATAGGAACCTATATATAGACCCATGTAGGTCATTATCGTATGAGGCTATTACCTTGTGTGAGGACTAATGTAATAGCCCTACTATCATTAGTATGCCCTAATATAATAAATCGTAGACCCATATAATAGGAAGCTATATATAGACCCATGTAGGTGATTATCGTATGAGGCTATTCCCTTGTGTGAGGACTAACGTAATAGCCCTACTATCATTAGTATGCCCTAATATAATAAATCGTAGACCCATATAATAGGAAGCTATATATAGACCCATGTAGGTCATTATCGTATGAGGCTATTCCCTTGTGTGAGGACTAACATAATAGCCCTACTATCATTAATATGCCCTAATATAATAAATCGTTGACCCATATAATAGGAAGCTATATATAGACCCATGTAGGTCATTTTCTTATGAGGCTTTTCCCTTGTGTGAGGACTAATGTAATAGCCCTACTATCATTAGTATGCCCTAATATAATAAATCGTTGACCCATATAATAGGAAGCTATATATAGACCCATGTAGGTCATTATCTTATGAGGCTTTTCCCTTGTGTGAGGACTAATGTAATAGCCCTACTATCATTAGTATGCCCTAACATAATAAATCGTAGACCCATATAATAGGAAGCTATATATAGACCCATGTAGGCCATTATCTTATGAGGTTACTCCCTTGTGTGGGGACTAATGTAATAGCCCTACTATCATTAGTATGCCCTAATATAATAAATCGTTGACCCATATAATAGGTAGCTATATATAGACCCATGTAGGTCATTATCTTATGAGGCTTTTCCCTTGTGTGAGGACTAATGTAATAGCCCTACTATCATTAGTATGCCCTAATATAATAAATCGTAGACCCATATAATAGGAAGCTATATATAGACCCATGTAGGCCATTATCTTATGAGGTTACTCCCTTGTGTGGGGACTAATGTAACAGCCCTACTGTCATTAGTATGCCCTAATATAATAAAACGTAGACCCATATAATAGGAAGCTATATATAGACCCATGTAGGCCATTATCTTATGAGGCTATTCCCTTGTGTGAGGACTAATGTAATAGCCCTACTGTCATTAGTATGCCCTAATATAATAAATCGTAGACCCATATAATAGGAAGCTATATATAGACCCATGTAGGCCATTATCTTATGAGGTTACTCCCTTGTGTGGGGACTAATGTAATCGCCCGACAGTCATTAGTATGCCCTAATATAATAAATCGTAGACCCATATAATAGGAAGCTATATATAGACCTATGTAGGCCATTATCTTATGAGGTTACTCCCTTGTGTGTTGACTAATGTAATAGCCCGACTGTCATTAGTATGCCCTAATATAATAAATCGTAGACCCATATAATAGGAACCTATATATAGACCCACGTAGGTGATTATCGTAAGAGGCTATTCCCTTGTGTGGGGACTAATGTAATAGCCCTACTATCATTAGTATGCCCTAATATAATAAATCGTAGACCCATACATTAGGAAACTATATAGACCCATGTAAGTGATTATCTTATAAGGCTTTTCCCTTGTGTGAGGACTAATGTAATAGCCCTACTGTCTTTAGTATGCCCTAATATAATAAATCGTAGACCCATATAATAGGAAGCTATATATAGACCCATGTAGGTCATTATCTTATGAGGTTACTACCTTGTGTGGGGACTAATGTAATAGCCCTACTATCATTAGTATGCCCTAATATAATAAATCGTTGACCCATATAATAGGAAGCTATATATAGACCCATGTAGGTCATTATCTTATGAGGCTTTTCCCTTGTGTGAGGACTAATGTAATAGCCCTACTATCATTAGTATGCCCTAATATAATAAATCGTTGACCCATATAATAGGAAGCTATATATAGACCCATGTAGGTCATTATCTTATGAGGTTATTCCCTTGTGTGAGGACAAATGTAATAGCCCTACTATCATTATTATGCCCTAATATAATAAATCGTAGACCCATATAATAGGAAGCTATATATAGACCCATGTAGGTCATTATCTTATGAGGTTACTACCTTGTGTGAGGACTAATGTAATAGCCCTACTATCATTAGTATGCCCTAATATAATAAATCGTAGACCCATATAATAGGAAGCTATATATAGACCCATGCAGGTCATTATCGTATGAGGTTATTCCGTTGTGTGGGGACTAATGTAATAGCCCTACTATCATTAGTATGCCCTAATATAATAAATCGTAGACCCCTTATAATAGGAACCTATATATAGACCCATGTAGGTCATTATCTTATGAGGTTACTCCCTTGTGTGGGGACTAATGTAATAGCCCTACTATCATTAGTATGCCCTAATATAATAAATCGTAGACCCCTTATAATAGGAACCTATATATAGACCCATGTAGGTCATTATCGTATGAGGTTATTCCCTTGTGTGGGGACTAATGTAATAGCCCTACTATCATTAGTATGCCCTAATATAATAAATCGTAGACCCCTTATATAGGAACCTATATATAGACCCATGTAGTCATTATCTTATGAGGTTACTCCCTTGTGTGGGGACTAATGTAATAGCCCTACTATCATTAGTATGCCCTAATATAATAAATCGTAGACCCATATAATAGGAACCTATATATAGACCCATGTAGGTCATTATCGTATGAGGCTATTACCTTGTGTGAGGACTAATGTAATAGCCCTACTATCATTAGTATGCCCTAATATAATAAATCGTAGACCCATATAATAGGAAGCTATATATAGACCCATGTAGGTGATTATCGTATGAGGCTATTCCCTTGTGTGAGGACTAACGTAATAGCCCTACTATCATTAGTATGCCCTAATATAATAAATCGTAGACCCATATAATAGGAAGCTATATATAGACCCATGTAGGTCATTATCGTATGAGGCTATTCCCTTGTGTGAGGACTAACATAATAGCCCTACTATCATTAATATGCCCTAATATAATAAATCGTTGACCCATATAATAGGAAGCTATATATAGACCCATGTAGGTTATTTTCTTATGAGGCTTTTCCCTTGTGTGAGGACTAATGTAATAGCCCTACTATCATTAGTATGCCCTAATATAATAAATCGTAGACCCATATAATAGGAAGCTATATATAGACCCATGTACGTCATTATCTTTTGAGGTTACTACCTTGTGTGGGGACTAATGTAATAGCCCTACTATCATTAGTATGCCCTAATATATTAAATCGTTGACCCATATAATAGGAAGCTATATATAGGCCCATGTAGGTCATTATCTTATGAGGCTTTTCCCTTGTGTGAGGACTAATGTAATAGCCCAACTATCATTAGTATGCCCTAATATAATAAATCGTTGACCCATATAATAGGAAGCTATATATAGACCCATGTAGGTCATTATCATATGAGGTTACTACCTTGTGTGGGGACTAATGTAATAGCCCTACTATCATTAGTATGCCCTAATATAATAAATCGTTGACCCATATAATAGGAAGCTATATATAGACCCATGTAGGTCATTATCTTATGAGGCTTTTCCCTTGTGTGAGGACTAATGTAATAGCCCTACTATCATTAGTATGCCCTAATATAATAAATCGTAGACCCATATAATAGGAAGCTATATATAGACCCATGTAGGTCATTATCTTATGAGGTTACTACCTTGTGTGGGGACTAATGTAATAGCCCTACTATCATTAGTATGCAATAATATAATAAATCGTTGACCCATATAATAGGAAGCTATATATAGACCCATGTAGGTCATTATCTTATGAGGCTTTTCCCTTGTGTGAGGACTAATGTAATAGCCCTACTATCATTAGTATGCCCTAATATAATAAATCGTAGACCCATATAATAGGAAGCTATATATAGACCCATGTAGGCCATTATCTTATGAGGCTATTCCCTTGTGTGAGGACTAATGTAATAGCCCTACTGTTATTAGCATGCCCTAATATAGTAAATCGTAGACCCATATAATAGGAAGCTATATATAGACCCACTATTGTTGTAGTTGTACTCCTTTTTTATGACCTAATGTTATACACTAATGTTGTAACATTTCTCCCGTTTGTTTTACTTAATCTAGTGAGTCGTTACCTATGTAGGTCATTATGTTGCGGGACTACATCTTTATGGATGGCAATATTGTTGTAGCTGTACTCCTTTTTTATGACCTAATGTTATACACTAATGTTGTAACATTTCTACCGTTTGATTTACTTAATCTAGTTAGTCGTTACCTATATAGGTCATTATCTTGTGGGACTACATCTTTATGGATGGCACTAATGTTGTAGCTGTATTCCTTTTTGTATGACCTAACGTTATACACTAATGTTGTAAGCTTTCTCCCGTTTCTTTTACTTAATCTAGTGAGTCGTTACCTATATAGGTCATTATCTTGTGGGACTACATCTTTATGGATGGCACTATTGTTGTAGCTGTACTCCTTTTTTATGACCTAATGTTATACACTAATGTTGTAACATTTCTACCGTTTGTTTTACTTAATCTCGTTAGTCGTTACCTATATAGGTCATTATGTTGCTGGACTACATCTTTATGGATGGCACTAATGTTGTAGCTGTATTCCATTTTGTATGACCTAATGTTATACACTAATGTTGTAATCTTTCTCCCGTTTGTTTTACTTAATCTAGTGAGTCGTTACCTATGTAGGTCATTATGTTGCGGGACTATATCTTTATGGATGGCACTATTATTGTAGCTGTACTCCTATTTTATGACCTAATATTATACACTAATGTTGTAACATTTCTACCGTTTGTTTTACTTAATAGAGTTAGTCGTTACCTATATAGGTCATTATCTTGTGGGACTACATCTTTATGGATGGCATTACTGTTGTAGCTGTATTCCTTTTTGTATGACCTAATGTTATACACTAATGTTGTAACATTTCTACCGTTTGTTTTACTTAATCTAGTGAGTCGTTACCTATGTAGGTCATTATGTTGCGGGACTACATCTTTATGGATGGCACTATTGTTGTAGCTGTATTCCTTTTTTATGACCTAATGTTATACACTAATGTTGTAACATATCTCCCGTTTGTTTTACTTAATCTAGTGAGTCGTTACCTATGTAGGTCATTATATTGCGGGACTACATCTTTATGGATGGCACTAATGTTGTAGCTGTATTCCTTTTTTAAGACCAAATGTTACACACTAATGTTGTAACATTTCTACCGTTTGTTTCACCTAATCTAGTGAGTCGTTACCTATGTAGGTCATTATGTTGCGGGACTACATCTTTTTGGACGGCACTATTGTTGTAGTTGTACTCCTTTGTGTATGACCTAATGTTATACACTAATGTTGTAACATTTCTCCCGTTTGTTTTACTTAATCTAGTGAGTCGTTACCTATTTACGTCATTATGTTGCGGGACTACATCTTTATGGATGGCACTAATGTTGTAGCTGTACTCCTTTTTGTATGACCTAATGTTATACACTAATTTTGTATTATTACTCCCATTTGTTTTACTTAATCTAGTGAGTCGTTAACTATTTAGGTCATTATCTTGCGGGACTACATCTTTATGGACGGCACTATTGTTGTAGTTGTACTCCTTTGTGTATGACCTAATGTTATACACTAATGTTGTAACATTTCTCCAGTTTGTTTTACTTAATCTAGTGAGTCGTTACCTATTTAGGTCATTATGTTGCGGGACTACATCTTTATGGATTGCACTATTGTTGTAGCTGTACTCCTTTTTGTATGACCTAATGATATACACTAATGTTGTAACATTTCTCCCGTTTGTTTTACTTAATCTAGTGAGTCGTTACCTATATAAGTCATTATGTTGCGGGACTACATCTTTATGGATGGCACTATTGTTGTAGCTGTACACCTTTTTTATGACCTAATGTTATACACTAATGTTGTAACATTTCTACCGTTTGTTTTACTTAATCTCGTTAGTCGTTACCTATATAGGTCATTATGTTGCTGGACTACATCTTTATGGATGGCACTAATGTTGTAGCTGTATTCCTTTTTGTATGACCTAATGTTATACACTAATGTTGTAACCTTTCTCCCGTTTGTTTTACTTAATCTAGTGAGTCGTTACCTATGTAGGTCATTATGTTGCGGGACTATATCTTTATGGATGGCACTATTGTTGTAGCTGTACTCCTATTTTATGACCTAATATTATACACTAATGTTGTAACATTTCTACCGTTTGTTTTACTTAATAGAGTTAGTCGTTACCTATATAGGTCATTATCTTGTGGGACTACATCTTTATGGATGGCATTACTGTTGTAGCTGTATTCCTTTTTGTATGACCTAATGTTATACACTAATGTTGTAACCTTTCTCCCGTTTGTTTTACTTAATCTAGTGAGTCGTTACCTATGTAGGTCATTATGTTGCGGGACTACATCTTTATGGATGGCACTATTGTTGTAGCTGTATTCCTTTTTTATGACCTAATGTTATAACCTAATGTTGTAACATTTCTACCGTTTGTTTTACTTAATCTAGTGAGTCGTTACCTATGTAGGTCATTATGTTGCGGGACTACATCTTTATGGATGGCACTATTGTTGTAGCTGTATTCCTTTTTTATGACCTAATGTTATACACTAATGTTGTAACATTTCTCCCGTTTGTTTTACTTAATCTAGTGAGTCGTTACCTATGTAGGTCATTATGTTGCGAGACTACATCTTTATGGATGGCACTATTGTTGTAGCTGTATTCCTTTTTTATGACCTAATGTTATACACTAATGTTGTAACATTTCTCCCGTTTGTTTTACATAATCTAGTGAGTTGTTACCTATGTAGGTCATTATGATGCGGGACTACATCTTTATGGATGGCACTATTGTTGTAGCTGTACTCCTTTTTCATGACCTAATGTTATACACTAATGTTGTAACATTTCTACCGTTTGTTTTACTTAATCTAGTGAATCGTTACCTATGTAGGTCATTATGTTGCGGTACTACATCTTTATGGACGGCACTATTGTTATAGTTGTACTCCTTTTTGTATGACCTAATGTTATACACTAATGTTGTAACATTTCTACCGTTTGTTTTACTTAATAGAGTTAGTCGTTACCTATATAGGTCATTATCTTGTGGGACTACATCTTTATGGATGGCACTATTGTTGTAGCTGTAGTCCTTTTTTAAGACCTAATGTTATACACTAATGTTGTAACATTTCTACAGTTTGTTTTACTTAATCTAGTGAGTCGTTTCCTTTGTAGGTCATTATATTGCGGGACTACATCTTTATGGATGGCACTAATGTTGTAGCTGTGTTCCTTTTTTAAGACCAAATGTTATACACTAATGTTGTAACATTTCTACCGTTTGTTTCACCTAATCTAGTGAGTCGTTACCTATGTAGGTCATTATGTTGCGGGACTACATCTTTATGGACGGCACTATTGTTGTAGTTGTACTCCTTTGTGTATGACCTAATGTTATACACTAATGTTGTAACATTTCTCCCGTTTGTTTTACTTAATCTAGTGAGTCGTTACCTATTTACGTCATTATGTTGCGGGACTACATCTTTATGGATGGCACTATTGTTGTAGCTGTACTCCTTTTTGTATGACCTAATATTATACACTAATGTTGAAACATTTCTCCCGTTTGTTTTACTTAATCTAGTGAATCGTTACCTATGTAGGTCATTATGTTGCGGTACTACATCTTTATGGACGGCACTATTGTTATAGTTGTACTCCTTTTTGTATGACCTAATGTTATACACTAATGTTGTAACATTTCTCCCGTTTGTTTTACTTAATCTAGTGAGTCGTTACCTATTTAGGTCATTATGTTGCGGGACTACATCTTTATGGATTGCACTATTGTTGTAGCTGTACTCCTTTTTGTATGACCTAATGATATACACTAATGTTGTAACATTTCTCCCGTTTGTTTTACTTAATCTAGTGAGTCGTTACCTATTTAGGTCATTATGTTGCGGGACTACATCTTTATGGTTGGCACTAATGTTGTAGCTGTACTCCTTTTTGTATGACCTAATGTTATACACTAATTTTGTATTATTACTCCCATTTGTTTTACTTAATCTAGTGAGTCGTTACCTATATAATTCATTACCTTGCGGGGCTACATCTTTATGGTTGGTACTAATGTTGTAGCTGTACTCCTTTTTGTATGACCTAATATTATACACTAATGTTGTAACATTTCTACCGTTTGATTTACTTAATCTAGTAAGTCATTACCTAAATAGGTCATTATCTTGTGGGACTACATCTTTATGGTTGGCACTAATGTTGTAGCTGTACTCCTTTTTGTATGACCTAATGTTATTCTCTAATTTCGTATCCTTTTTCTCATTGGTTTTACTTAATCTAGTGAGTCATTACCTATGTAGGTCATTATCTTGTGGGGCTACATCTTTATGGTTGGCACTAATGTTGTAGCTGTACTCCTTTTTGTATGACCTAATGTTATTCACTAACTTTGTATCCTTTTTCTCATTTGTTTTACTTAATCTAGTAAGTCATTACCTATGTAGGTCATTATCTTGTGGACTACATCTTTTTTTGGCACTAATGTTGCAGTTGTACTATTTTTTATGACCTAATGTTATTCACTAATGTTGTAACATTTCTCCCGTTTGTTTTACTTAATCTAGTTAGTCGTTACCTATATAGGTCATTATCTTGTGGGACTACATCGTTATGGATGGCACTATTGTTGTAGCTGTACTCCTTTTCTATGACCTAATGTTATACACTAATGTTGTAACATTTCTACCGTTTGTTTTACCTAATCTAGTTAGTCGTTACCTATGTAGGTCATTATGTTGCGGGACTACATCTTTATGGATGGCACTATTGTTGTAACTGTACTCCTTTTTTATGACCTAATGTTATACACTAATGTTGTAACATTTCTCCCGTTTGTTTTACTCAATCTAGTTAGTCGTTATTTATATAGGTCATTATCTTGTGGGACTACATCTTTATGGATGGCACTATTGTTTTAGCTGTACTCCTTTTTTATGACCTAATGTTATACACTAATGTTGTAACATTTCTACCGTTTGTTTTACTTAATCTAGTTAGTCGTTACCTATATAGGTCATTATCTTGTGGGACTACATCTTTATGGATGGCACTATTGTTGTAGCTGTACTCCTTTTTTATGACCTAATGTTATACACTAATGTTGTAACATTTCTCCCGTTTGTTTTACTTAATCTAGTTAGACGTTACCTATATAGGTCATTATCTTGTGGGACTACATCTTTATGGATGGCACTATTGTTGTAGCTGTACTCCTTTTTTATGACCTAATGTTATACACTAATGTTGTAACATTTCTCCCGTTTGTTTTACTTAATCTAGTTAGTCGTTACCTATATAGGTCATTATCTTGTGGGACTACATCTTTATGGATGGCACTATTGTTGTAGCTGTACTCCTTTTTTATGACCTAATGTTATACACTAATGTTGTAACATTTCTACCGTTTGTTTTTCTTAATCTAGTTAGTCGTTACCTAAGTAGGTCATTATCTTGTGGGACTACATCTTTATGGATGGCACTAATGTTGTAGCTGTACTCCTTTTTTATGACCTAATGTTATACACTAATGTTGTAACATTTCTCCCGTTTGTTTTACTTAATCTAGTTGGTCGTTACCTATATAGGTCATTATCTTGTGGGACTACATCTTTATGGATGGCACTAATGTTGTAGCTGTACTCCTTTTTTATGACCTAATGTTATACACTAATGTTGTAACGTTTCTACCGTTTGTTTTACTTAATCTAGTTAGGCGTTACCTATATAAGTCATTATCTTGTGGGACTACATCTTTATGGATGGCACTATTGTTGTAGCTGTACTCCTTTTTTATGACCTAATGTTATACACTAATGTTGTAACATTTCTACCGTTTGTTTTACTTTATCTAGTGAGTCGTTACCTATGTAGGTCATTATGTTGCGGGACTACATCTTTATGGATGGCACTATTGTTGTAGCTGTACTCCTTTTTTATGACCTAATGTTATACACTAATGTTGTATTATTTCTACCGTTTGTTTTACTTAATCTAGTGAGTCGTTACCTATATAGGTCATTATCTTGTGGGACTACATCTTTATGGTTGACACTAATGTTGTAGCTGTATTCCTTTTTGTATGACCTAATTTTATACACTAATGTTGTAAGCTTTCTCCCGTTTGTTTTACTTAATCTAGTGAGTCGTTACCTATATAGGTCATTATCTTGTGGGACTACATCGTTATGGATGGCACTAGTGTTGTAGCTGTACTCCTTTTTTATGACCTAATGTTATACACTAATGTTGTAACATTTCTACCGTTTGTTTTACTTAATCTAGTTAGTCGTTACCTATATAAGTCATTATCTTGTGGGACTACATCTTTATGGATGGCACTATTGTTGTAGCTGTATTCCTTTTTTATGACCTAATGTTATACACTAATGTTGTAACATTTCTCCCGTTTGTTTTACTCAATCTAGTTAGTCGTTATTTATATAGGTCATTATCTTGTGGGACTACATCTTTATGGATGGCACTATTGTTGTAGCTGTACTCCTTTTTTATGACCTAATGTTATACACTAATGTTGTAACATTTCTACCGTTTGTTTTACTTAATCTAGTTAGTCGTTACCTATATAGGTCATTATCTTGTGGGACTACATCTTTATGGATGGCACTATTGTTGTAGCTGTACTCCTTTTTTATGACCTAATGTTATACACTAATTTTGTAAAATTTCTCCCGTTTGTTTTACTTAATCTAGTTAGACGTTACCTATATAGGTCATTATCTTGTGGGACTACATCTTTATGGATGGCACTAATGTTGTAGCTGTACTCCTTTTTTATGACCTAATGTTATACACTAATGTTGTACCATTTCTCCCGTTTGTTTTACTTAATCTAGTTAGTCGTTACCTATATAGGTCATTATCTTGTGAGACTACATCGTTATGGATGGCACTAATGTTGTAGCTGTACTCCTTTTTTATGACCTAATGTTATACACTAATGTTGTAACATTTCTACCGTTTGTTTTACTTAATCTAGTTAGTCGTTACCTATATAAGTCATTATCTTGTGGGACTACATCTTTATGGATGGCACTATTGTTGTAGCTGTACTCCTTTTTTATGACCTAATGTTATACACTAATGTTGTAACATTTCTCCCGTTTGTCTTACTTAATCTAGTGAGTCGTTACCTATGTAGGTCATTATGTTGCGGGACTACATCTTTATGGATGGCACTATTGTTGTAGTTGTACTCCTTTTTTATGACCTAATGTTATACACTAATGTTGTAAGCTTTCTCCCGTTTGTTTTACTTAATCTAGTGAGTCGTTACCTATATAGGTCATTATCTTGTGGGACTACATCTTTATGGTTGGCACTAATGTTGTAGCTGTATTCCTTTTTGTATGACCTAATTTTATACACTAATGTTGTAAGCTTTCTCCCGTTTGTTTTACTTAATCTAGTGCGTCGTTACCTATATAAGTCATTAGCTTGCGGGGCTACATCTTTATGGTTGGTACTAATGTTGTAGCTGTACTCCTTTTTGTATGACCTAATATTATACACTAATGTTGTAACATTTCTACCGTTTGATTTACGTAATCTAGTAAGTCATTACCTATATAGGTCATTATCTTGTGGGACTACATCTTTATGGTTGGCACTAATGTTGTAGCTGTACTCCTTTTTGTATGACCTAATGTTATTCACTAATTTCGTATCCTTTTTCTCATTGGTTTTACTTAATCTAGTAAGTCATTACCTATGTAGGTCATTATCTTGTGGGACTACATCTTTATGGTTGGCACTAATGTTGTAGCGGTACTCCTTTTTGTATGACCTAATGTTATTCACTAACTTTGTATCCTTTTTCTCATTGGTTTTACTTAATCTAGTAAGTCATTACCTATGTAGGTCATTATCTTGTGGGACTACATCTTTTTTTGGCACTAATGTTGCAGCTGTACTCCTTTTTTATGACCTAATGTTATACACTAATGTTGTAACATTTCTCCCGTTTGTTTTACTTAATCTAGTTAGTCGTTACCTATATAGGTCATTATCTTGTGGGACTACATCGTTATGGATGGCACTATTGTTGTAGCTGTACTCCTTTTTTATGACCTAATGTTATACACTAATGTTGTAACATTTCTACCGTTTGTTTTACTTAATCTAGTTAGTCGTTACCTATGTAGGTCATTTTCTTGTGGGACTACATCCTTATGGATGGCACTATTGTTGTAGCTGTACTCCTTTTTTATGACCTAATGTTATACACTAATGTTGTAACATTTCTACCGTTTGTTTTACTTAATCTAGTGAGTCGTTACCTATGTAGGTCATTATGTTGCGGGACTACATCTTTATGGATGGCACTATTATTGTAGCGGTACTCCTTTTTTATGACCTAATGTTATACACTAATGTTGTAACATTTCTCCCGTTTGTTTTACTTAATCTAGTTAGACGTTACCTATATAGGTCATTATCTTGTGGGACTACATCTTTATGGATGGCACTATTGTTATAGCTGTACTCCTTTTTTATGACCTAATGTTATACACTAATGTTGTAACATTTCTACCGTTTGTTTTACTTAATCTAGTTAGTCGTTACCTATATAAGTCATTATCTTGTGGGACTACATCTTTATGAATGGCACTATTGTTGTAGCTGTACTCCTTTTTTATGACCTAATGTTATACACTAATGTTGTAACATTTCTCCCGTTTGTTTTACTTAATCTAGTTAGTCGTTACCTATATAAGTCATTATCTTGTGGGACTACATCTTTATGAATGGCACTATTGTTGTAGCTGTACTCCTTTTTTATGACCTAACGTTATACACTAATGTTGTAACATTTCTACCGTTTGTTTTACTAAATCTAGTGAGTCGTAACCTATGTAGGTCATTATGTTGCGGGACTACATCTTTATGGATGGCACTATTGTTGTAGCTGTATTCCTTTTTTATGACCTAATGTTATACACTAATGTTGTAACATTTCTCCCGTTTGTTTTACTTAATCTAGTTAGTCGTTACCTATATAGGACATTATCTTGTGGGACTACATCTTTATGGATGGCACTAATGTTGTAGCTGTATTCCTTTTTGTATGACCTAATGTTATACACTAATGTTGTAAGCTTTCTCCCGTTTGTTTTACTTAATCTAGTGAGTCGTTACCTATATAGGTCATTATGTTGTGGGACTACATCTTTATGGTTGGCACTAATGTTGTAGCTGTATTCCTTTTTGTATGACCTAATTTTATACACTAATGTTGTAACCTTCCTCCCGTTTGTTTTACTTAATCTTGTGAGTCGTTACCTATGTAGGTCATTATGTTGCGGGACTACATCTTTATGGATGGCACTATTGTTGTAGCTGTATTCCTTTTTTATGACCTAATGTTATACACTAATGTTGTAACATTTCTCCCGTTTGTTTTACTTAATCTAGTTAGTCGTTACCTATATAGGACATTATCTTGTGGGACTACATCTTTATGGATGGCACTATTGTTGTAGCTGTATTCCTTTTTTAAGACCTAATGTTATACACTAATGTTGTAACATTTCTACAGTTTGTTTTACTTAATCTAGTGAGTCGTTTCCTTTGTAGGTCATTATATTGCGCGACTACATCTTTATGGATGGCACTAATGTTGTAGCTGTGTTCCTTTTTTAAGACCAAATGTTATACACTAATGTTGTAACATTTCTACCGTTTGTTTTACTTAATCTAGTTAGTCGTTACCTATGTAGGTCATTTTCTTGTGGGACTACATCCTTATGGATGGCACTATTGTTGTAGCTGTACTCCTTTTTTATGACCTAATGTTATACACTAATGTTGTAACATTTCTACCGTTTGTTTTACTTAATCTAGTGAGTCGTTACCTATGTAGGTCATTATGTTGCGGGACTACATCTTTATGGATGGCACTATTATTGTAGCGGTACTCCTTTTTTATGACCTAATGTTATACACTAATGTTGTAACATTTCTCCCGTTTGTTTTACTTAATCTAGTTAGACGTTACCTATATAGGTCATTATCTTGTGGGACTACATCTTTATGGATGGCACTATTGTTATAGCTGTACTCCTTTTTTATGACCTAATGTTATACACTAATGTTGTAACATTTCTACCGTTTGTTTTACTTAATCTAGTTAGTCGTTACCTATATAAGTCATTATCTTGTGGGACTACATCTTTATGAATGGCACTATTGTTGTAGCTGTACTCCTTTTTGTATGACCTAATGTTATTCACTAACTTTGTATCCTTTTTCTCATTGGTTTTACTTAATCTAGTAAGTCATTACCTATGTAGGTCATTATCTTGTGGGACTACATCTTTTTTTGGCACTAATGTTGCAGCTGTACTCCTTTTTTATGACCTAATGTTATACACTAATGTTGTAACATTTCTCCCGTTTGTTTTACTTAATCTAGTTAGTCGTTACCTATATAGGTCATTATCTTGTGGGACTACATCGTTATGGATGGCACTATTGTTGTAGCTGTACTCCTTTTTTATGACCTAATGTTATACACTAATGTTGTAACATTTCTACCGTTTGTTTTACTTAATCTAGTTAGTCGTTACCTATGTAGGTCATTTTCTTGTGGGACTACATCCTTATGGATGGCACTATTGTTGTAGCTGTACTCCTTTTTTATGACCTAATGTTATACACTAATGTTGTAACATTTCTACCGTTTGTTTTACTTAATCTAGTGAGTCGTTACCTATGTAGGTCATTATGTTGCGGGACTACATCTTTATGGATGGCACTATTATTGTAGCGGTACTCCTTTTTTATGACCTAATGTTATACACTAATGTTGTAACATTTCTCCCGTTTGTTTTACTTAATCTAGTTAGACGTTACCTATATAGGTCATTATCTTGTGGGACTACATCTTTATGGATGGCACTATTGTTATAGCTGTACTCCTTTTTTATGACCTAATGTTATACACTAATGTTGTAACATTTCTACCGTTTGTTTTACTTAATCTAGTTAGTCGTTACCTATATAAGTCATTATCTTGTGGGACTACATCTTTATGAATGGCACTATTGTTGTAGCTGTACTCCTTTTTTATGACCTAATGTTATACACTAATGTTGTAACATTTCTCCCGTTTGTTTTACTTAATCTAGTTAGTCGTTACCTATATAAGTCATTATCTTGTGGGACTACATCTTTATGAATGGCACTATTGTTGTAGCTGTACTCCTTTTTTATGACCTAACGTTATACACTAATGTTGTAACATTTCTACCGTTTGTTTTACTAAATCTAGTGAGTCGTAACCTATGTAGGTCATTATGTTGCGGGACTACATCTTTATGGATGGCACTATTGTTGTAGCTGTACTCCTTTTTTATGACCTAATGTTATACACTAATGTTGTAACATTTCTACCGTTTGTTTTGCTTAATCTTGTTAGTCGTTACCTATATAGGTCATTATCTTGTGGGACTACATCTTTATGGATGGCACTAATGTTGTAGCTGTATTCCTTTTTGTATGACCTAATGTTATACACTAATGTTGTAAGCTTTCTCCCGTTTGTTTTACTTAATCTAGTGAGTCGTTACCTATATAGGTCATTATGTTGTGGGACTACATCTTTATGGTTGGCACTAATGTTGTAGCTGTATTCCTTTTTGTATGACCTAATTTTATACACTAATGTTGTAACCTTCCTCCCGTTTGTTTTACTTAATCTTGTGAGTCGTTACCTATGTAGGTCATTATGTTGCGGGACTACATCTTTATGGATGGCACTATTGTTGTAGCTGTATTCCTTTTTTATGACCTAATGTTATACACTAATGTTGTAACATTTCTCCCGTTTGTTTTACTTAATCTAGTTAGTCGTTACCTATATAGGACATTATCTTGTGGGACTACATCTTTATGGATGGCACTATTGTTGTAGCTGTATTCCTTTTTTAAGACCTAATGTTATACACTAATGTTGTAACATTTCTACAGTTTGTTTTACTTAATCTAGTGAGTCGTTTCCTTTGTAGGTCATTATATTGCGCGACTACATCTTTATGGATGGCACTAATGTTGTAGCTGTATTCCTTTTTTAAGACCAAATGTTATACACTAATGTTGTAACATTTCTACCGTTTGTTTCACCTAATCTAGTGAGTCGTTACCTATGTAGGTCATTATGTTGCGGGACTACATCTTTATGGACATCACTATTGTTGTAGTTGTACTCCTTTGTGTATGACCTAATGTTATACACTAATGTTGTAACATTTCTCCCGTTTGTTTTACTTAATCTAGTGAGTCGTTACCTATTTACGTCATTATGTTGCGGGACTACATCTTTATGGTTGGCACTAATGTTGTAGCTGTACTCCTTTTTGTATGACCTAATGTTATACACTAATGTTGTAACATTTCTACCGTTTGTTTTACTTAATCTAGTGAGTCGTTACCTATTTAGGTCATTATGTTGCGGGACTACATTTTTATGGATTACACTATTGTTGTAGCTGTACTCCTTTTTGTATGTTCTAATGTTATACACTAATGTTGTAACATTTCTACCGTTTGTTTTACTTAATCTAGTGAGTCGTTACCTATTTAGGTCATTATGTTGCGGGACTACATCTTTATGGTTGGCACTAATGTTGTAGCTGTACTCCTTTTTGTATGACCTAATGTTATACACTAATGTTGTAACAATTCTACCGTTTGTTTTACTTAATCTAGTGAGTCGTTACCTATTTAGGTCATTATCTTGTGGGACTACATCTTTATGGTTGGCACTAATGTTGTAGCTGTACTCCTTTTTGTATGACCTAATGTTATACACTAATTTTGTATTATTACTCCCATTTGTTTTACTTAATCTAGTGAGTCGTTACCTATTTAGGTCATTATCTTGCGGGACTACATCTTTATGGACGGCACTATTGTTGTAGTTGTACTCCTTTGTGTATGACCTAATGTTATACACTAATGTTGTAACATTTCTCCCGTTTGTTTTACTTAATCTAGTGAGTCGTTACCTATTTAGGTCATTATGTTGCGGGACTACATCTTTATGGATTGCACTATTGTTGTAGCTGTAATCCTTTTTGTATGACCTAATGATATACACTAATGTTGTAACATTTCTCCCGTTTGTTTTACTTAATCTAGTGAGTCGTTACCTATTTAGGTCATTATGTTGCGGGACTACATCTTTATGGTTGGCACTAATGTTGTAGCTGTACTCCTTTTTGTATGACCTAATGTTATACACTAATTTTGTATTATTACTCCCATTTGTTTTACTTAATCTAGTGAGTCGTTACCTATATAAGTCATTAGCTTGCGGGTCTACATCTTTATGGTTGGTACTAATGTTGTAGCTGTACTCCTTTTTGTATGAAGTAATATTATACACTAATGTTGTAACATTTCTACCGTTTGATTTACTTAATCTAGTAAGTCATTACCTATATAGGTCATTATCTTGTGGGACTACATCTTTATGGTTGGCACTAATGTTGTAGCTGTACTCCTTTTTGTATGACCTAATGTTATTCTCTAATTTCGTATCCTTTTTCTCATTGGTTTTACTTAATCTAGTAAGTCATTACCTATGTAGGTCATTATCTTGTGGGACTACATCTTTATAGTTGGCACTAATGTTGTAGCTGTACTCCTTTTTGTATGACCTAATGTTACTCACTAACTTTGTATCCTTTTTCTCATTTGTTTTACTTAATCTAGTAAGTCATTACCTATGTAGGTCATTATCTTGTGGGACTACATCTTTTTTTGGCACTAATGTTGCAGCTGTACTATTTTTTATGACCTAATGTTATACACTAATGTTGTAACATTTCTACCGTTTGTTTTACTTAATCTAGTTAGTCGTTACCTATGTAGGTCATTATGTTGCGGGACTAGATCTTTATGGATGGCACTATTGTTGTAGCTGTACTCCTTTTTTATGACCTAATGTTATACACTAATGTTGTAACATTTCTCCCGTTTGTTTTACTCAATCTAGTTAGTCGTTATTTATATAGGTCATTATCTTGTGGGACTACATCTTTATGGATGGCACTATTGTTGTAGCTGTACTCCTTTTTTATGACCTAATGTTATACACTAATGTTGTAACATTTCTACCGTTTGTTTTACTTAATCTAGTTAGTCGTTACCTATATAGGTCATTATCTTGTGGGACTACATCTTTATGGATGGCACTATTGTTGTAGCTGTACTCCTTTTTTATGACCTAATGTTATACACTAATGTTGTAACATTTCTCCCGTTTGTTTTACTTAATCTAGTTAGACGTTACCTATATAGGTCATTATCTTGTGGGACTACATCTTTATGGATGGCACTATTGTTGTAGCTGTACTCCTTTTTTATGACCTAATGTTATACACTAATGTTGTAACATTTCTCCCGTTTGTTTTACTTAATCTAGTTAGTCGTTACCTATATAGGTCATTATCTTGTGGGACTACATCTTTATGGATGGCACTATTGTTGTAGCTGTACTCTTTTTTTATGACCTAATGTTATACACTAATGTTGTAACATTCCTACCGTTTGTTTTGCTTAATCTAGTTAGTCGTTACCTATGTAGGTCATTATCTTGTTTGACTACATCTTTATGGATGGCACTAATGTTGTAGCTGTACTCCTTTTTTATGACCTAATGTTATACACTAATGTTGTAACATTTCTCCCGTTTGTTTTACTTAATCTAGTTAGTCGTTACCTATATAGGTCATTATCTTGTGGGACTACATCTTTATGGATGGCACTAATGTTGTAGCTGTACTCCTTTTTTATGACCTAATGTTATACACTAATGTTGTAACATTTCTACCGTTTGTTTTACTTAATCTAGTTAGTCGTTACCTATATAAGTCATTATCTTGTGGGACTACATCTTTATGGATGGCACTATTGTTGTAGCTGTACTCCTTTTTTATGACCTAATGTTATACACTAATGTTGTAACATTTCTACCGTTTGTTTTACTTTATCTAGTGAGTCGTTACCTATGTAGGTCATTATGTTGCGGGACTACATCTTTATGGATGGCACTATTGTTGTAGCTGTACTCCTTTTTTATGACCTAATGTTATACACTAATGTTGTAACATTTCTACCGTTTGTTTTGCTTAATCTAGTTAGTCGTTACCTATATAGGTCTTTATCTTGTGGGACTACATCTTTATGGATGGCACTATTGTTGTAGCTGTACTCTTTTTTTATGACCTAATGTTATACACTAATGTTGTAACATTTCTACCGTTTGTTTTACTTAATCTAGTTAGTCGTTACCTATATAAGTCATTATCTTGTGGGACTACATCTTTATGAATGGCACTATTGTTGTAGCTGTACTAATTTTTTATGACCTAACGTTATACACTAATGTTGTAACATTTCTACCGTTTGTTTTACTTAATCTAGTAAGTCATTACCTATATAGGTCATTATCTTGTGGGACTACATCTTTATGGTTGGCACTAATGTTGTAGCTGTACTCCTTTTTGTATGACCTAATGTTATTCACTAACTTTGTATCCTTTTTCTCATTTGTTTTACTTAATCTAGTAAGTCATTACCTATGTAGGTCATTATCTTGTGGGACTACATCTTTTTTTGGCACTAATGTTGCAGCTGTACTCCTTTTTTATGACCTAATGTTATACACTAATGTTGTAACATTTCTCCCGTTTGTTTTACTTAATCTAGTTAGTCGTTACCTATATAGGTCATTATCTTGTGGGACTACATCGTTATGGATGGCACTATTGTTGTAGCTGTACTCCTTTTTCATGACCTAATGTTATACACTAATGTTGTAACATTTCTACCGTTTGTTTTACTTAATCTAGTGAATCGTTACCTATGTAGGTCATTATGTTGCGGTACTACATCTTTATGGACGGCACTATTGTTATAGTTGTACTCCTTTTTGTATGACCTAATGTTATACACTAATGTTGTAACATTTCTACCGTTTGTTTTACTTAATAGAGTTAGTCGTTACCTATATAGGTCATTATCTTGTGGGACTACATCTTTATGGATGGCACTATTGTTGTAGCTGTAGTCCTTTTTTAAGACCTAATGTTATACACTAATGTTGTAACATTTCTACAGTTTGTTTTACTTAATCTAGTGAGTCGTTTCCTTTGTAGGTCATTATATTGCGGGACTACATCTTTATGGATGGCACTAATGTTGTAGCTGTGTTCCTTTTTTAAGACCAAATGTTATACACTAATGTTGTAACATTTCTACCGTTTGTTTCACCTAATCTAGTGAGTCGTTACCTATGTAGGTCATTATGTTGCGGGACTACATCTTTATGGACGGCACTATTGTTGTAGTTGTACTCCTTTGTGTATGACCTAATGTTATACACTAATGTTGTAACATTTCTCCCGTTTGTTTTACTTAATCTAGTGAGTCGTTACCTATTTACGTCATTATGTTGCGGGACTACATCTTTATGGATGGCACTATTGTTGTAGCTGTACTCCTTTTTGTATGACCTAATATTATACACTAATGTTGAAACATTTCTCCCGTTTGTTTTACTTAATCTAGTGAATCGTTACCTATGTAGGTCATTATGTTGCGGTACTACATCTTTATGGACGGCACTATTGTTATAGTTGTACTCCTTTTTGTATGACCTAATGTTATACACTAATGTTGTAACATTTCTCCCGTTTGTTTTACTTAATCTAGTGAGTCGTTACCTATTTAGGTCATTATGTTGCGGGACTACATCTTTATGGATTGCACTATTGTTGTAGCTGTACTCCTTTTTGTATGACCTAATGATATACACTAATGTTGTAACATTTCTCCCGTTTGTTTTACTTAATCTAGTGAGTCGTTACCTATTTAGGTCATTATGTTGCGGGACTACATCTTTATGGTTGGCACTAATGTTGTAGCTGTACTCCTTTTTGTATGACCTAATGTTATACACTAATTTTGTATTATTACTCCCATTTGTTTTACTTAATCTAGTGAGTCGTTACCTATATAATTCATTACCTTGCGGGGCTACATCTTTATGGTTGGTACTAATGTTGTAGCTGTACTCCTTTTTGTATGACCTAATATTATACACTAATGTTGTAACATTTCTACCGTTTGATTTACTTAATCTAGTAAGTCATTACCTATATAGGTCATTATCTTGTGGGACTACATCTTTATGGTTGGCACTAATGTTGTAGCTGTACTCCTTTTTGTATGACCTAATGTTATTCTCTAATTTCGTATCCTTTTTCTCATTGGTTTTACTTAATCTAGTAAGTCATTACCTATGTAGGTCATTATCTTGTGGGGCTACATCTTTATGGTTGGCACTAATGTTGTAGCTGTACTCCTTTTTGTATGACCTAATGTTATTCACTAACTTTGTATCCTTTTTCTCATTTGTTTTACTTAATCTAGTAAGTCATTACCTATGTAGGTCATTATCTTGTGGACTACATCTTTTTTTGGCACTAATGTTGCAGTTGTACTATTTTTTATGACCTAATGTTATTCACTAATGTTGTAACATTTCTCCCGTTTGTTTTACTTAATCTAGTTAGTCGTTACCTATATAGGTCATTATCTTGTGGGACTACATCGTTATGGATGGCACTATTGTTGTAGCTGTACTCGTTTTCTATGACCTAATGTTATACACTAATGTTGTAACATTTCTACCGTTTGTTTTACCTAATCTAGTTAGTCGTTACCTATGTAGGTCATTATGTTGCGGGACTACATCTTTATGGATGGCACTATTGTTGTAACTGTACTCCTTTTTTATGACCTAATGTTATACACTAATGTTGTAACATTTCTCCCGTTTGTTTTACTCAATCTAGTTAGTCGTTATTTATATAGGTCATTATCTTGTGGGACTACATCTTTATGGATGGCACTATTGTTGTAGCTGTACTCCTTTTTTATGACCTAATGTTATACACTAATGTTGTAACATTTCTACCGTTTGTTTTACTTAATCTAGTTAGTCATTACCTATATAGGTCATTATCTTGTGGGACTACATCTTTATGGATGGCACTATTGTTGTAGCTGTACTCCTTTTTTATGACCTAATGTTATACACTAATGTTGTAACATTTCTCCCGTTTGTTTTACTTAATCTAGTTAGACGTTACCTATATAGGTCATTATCTTGTGGGACTACATCTTTATGGATGGCACTATTGTTGTAGCTGTACTCCTTTTTTATGACCTAATGTTATACACTAATGTTGTAACATTTCTCCCGTTTGTTTTACTTAATCTAGTTAGTCGTTACCTATATAGGTCATTATCTTGTGGGACTACATCTTTATGGATGGCACTATTGTTGTAGCTGTACTCCTTTTTTATGACCTAATGTTATACACTAATGTTGTAACATTTCTACCGTTTGTTTTTCTTAATCTAGTTAGTCGTTACCTATGTAGGTCATTATCTTGTGGGACTACATCTTTATGGATGGCACTAATGTTGTAGCTGTACTCCTTTTTTATGACCTAATGTTATACACTAATGTTGTAACATTTCTCCCGTTTGTTTTACTTAATCTAGTTGGTCGTTACCTATATAGGTCATTATCTTGTGGGACTACATCTTTATGGATGGCACTAATGTTGTAGCTGTACTCCTTTTTTATGACCTAATATTATACACTAATGTTGTAACGTTTCTACCGTTTGTTTTACTTAATCTAGTTAGGCGTTACCTATATAAGTCATTATCTTGTGGGACTACATCTTTATGGATGGCACTATTGTTGTAGCTGTACTCCTTTTTTATGACCTAATGTTATACACTAATGTTGTAACATTTCTACCGTTTGTTTTACTTTATCTAGTGAGTCGTTACCTATGTAGGTCATTATGTTGCGGGACTACATCTTTATGGATGGCACTATTGTTGTAGCTGTACTCCTTTTTTATGACCTAATGTTATACACTAATGTTGTATTATTTCTACCGTTTGTTTTACTTAATCTAGTGAGTCGTTACCTATATAGGTCATTATCTTGTGGGACTACATCTTTATGGTTGACACTAATGTTGTAGCTGTATTCCTTTTTGTATGACCTAATTTTATACACTAATGTTGTAAGCTTTCTCCCGTTTGTTTTACTTAATCTAGTGAGTCGTTACCTATATAGGTCATTATCTTGTGGGACTACATCGTTATGGATGGCACTAATGTTGTAGCTGTACTCCTTTTTTATGACCTAATGTTATACACTAATGTTGTAACATTTCTACCGTTTGTTTTACTTAATCTAGTTAGTCGTTACCTATATAAGTCATTATCTTGTGGGACTACATCTTTATGGATGGCACTATTGTTGTAGCTGTATTCCTTTTTTATGACCTAATGTTATACACTAATGTTGTAACATTTCTCCCGTTTGTTTTACTCAATCTAGTTAGTCGTTATTTATATAGGTCATTATCTTGTGGGACTACATCTTTATGGATGGCACTATTGTTGTAGCTGTACTCCTTTTTTATGACCTAATGTTATACACTAATGTTGTAACATTTCTACCGTTTGTTTTACTTAATCTAGTTAGTCGTTACCTATATAGGTCTTTATCTTGTGGGACTACATCTTTATGGATGGCACTATTGTTGTAGCTGTACTCCTTTTTTATGACCTAATGTTATACACTAATGTTGTAAAATTTCTCCCGTTTGTTTTACTTAATCTAGTTAGACGTTACCTATATAGGTCATTATCTTGTGGGACTACATCTTTATGGATGGCACTAATGTTGTAGCTGTACTCCTTTTTTATGACCTAATGTTATACACTAATGTTGTACCATTTCTCCCGTTTGTTTTACTTAATCTAGTTAGTCGTTACCTATATAGGTCATTATCTTGTGAGACTACATCGTTATGGATGGCACTAATGTTGTAGCTGTACTCCTTTTTTATGACCTAATGTTATACACTAATGTTGTAACATTTCTACCGTTTGTTTTACTTAATCTAGTTAGTCGTTACCTATATAAGTCATTATCTTGTGGGACTACATCTTTATGGATGGCACTATTGTTGTAGCTGTACTCCTTTTTTATGACCTAATGTTATACACTAATGTTGTAACATTTCTCCCGTTTGTCTTACTTAATCTAGTGAGTCGTTACCTATGTAGGTCATTATGTTGCGGGACTACATCTTTATGGATGGCACTATTGTTGTAGTTGTACTCCTTTTTTATGACCTAATGTTATACACTAATGTTGTAAGCTTTCTCCCGTTTGTTTTACTTAATCTAGTGAGTCGTTACCTATATAGGTCATTATCTTGTGGGACTACATCTTTATGGTTGGCACTAATGTTGTAGCTGTATTCCTTTTTGTATGACCTAATTTTATACCCTAATGTTGTAAGCTTTCTCCCGTTTGTTTTACTTAATCTAGTGCGTCGTTACCTATATAAGTCATTAGCTTGCGGGGCTACATCTTTATGGTTGGTACTAATGTTGTAGCTGTACTCCTTTTTGTATGACCTAATATTATACACTAATGTTGTAACATTTCTACCGTTTGATTTACTTAATCTAGTAAGTCATTACCTATATAGGTCATTATCTTGTGGGACTACATCTTTATGGTTGGCACTAATGTTGTAGCTGTACTCCTTTTTGTAAGACCTAATGTTATTCACTAATTTCGTATCCTTTTTCTCATTGGTTTTACTTAATCTAGTAAGTCATTACCTATGTAGGTCATTATCTTGTGGGACTACATCTTTATGGTTGGCACTAATGTTGTAGCGGTACTCCTTTTTGTATGACCTAATGTTATTCACTAACTTTGTATCCTTTTTCTCATTGGTTTTACTTAATCTAGTAAGTCATTACCTATGTAGGTCATTATCTTGTGGGACTACATCTTTTTTTGGCACTAATGTTGCAGCTGTACTCCTTTTTTATGACCTAATGTTATACACTAATGTTGTAGCATTTCTCCCGTTTGTTTTACTTAATCTAGTTAGTCGTTACCTATATAGGTCATTATCTTGTGGGACTACATCGTTATGGATGGCACTATTGTTGTAGCTGTACTCCTTTTTTATGACCTAATGTTATACACTAATGTTGTAACATTTCTACCGTTTGTTTTACTTAATCTAGTTAGTCGTTACCTATGTAGGTCATTTTCTTGTGGGACTACATCCTTATGGATGGCACTATTGTTGTAGCTGTACTCCTTTTTTATGACCTAATGTTATACACTAATGTTGTAACATTTCTACCGTTTGTTTTACTTAATCTAGTGAGTCGTTACCTATGTAGGTCATTATGTTGCGGGACTACATCTTTATGGATGGCACTATTATTGTAGCGGTACTCCTTTTTTATGACCTAATGTTATACACTAATGTTGTAACATTTCTCCCGTTTGTTTTACTTAATCTAGTTAGACGTTACCTATATAGGTCATTATCTTGTGGGACTACATCTTTATGGATGGCACTATTGTTATAGCTGTACTCCTTTTTTATGACCTAATGTTATACACTAATGTTGTAACATTTCTACCGTTTGTTTTACTTAATCTAGTTAGTCGTTACCTATATAAGTCATTATCTTGTGGGACTACATCTTTATGAATGGCACTATTGTTGTAGCTGTACTCCTTTTTTATGACCTAATGTTATACACTAATGTTGTAACATTTCTCCCGTTTGTTTTACTTAATCTAGTTAGTCGTTACCTATATAAGTCATTATCTTGTGGGACTACATCTTTATGAATGGCACTATTGTTGTAGCTGTACTCCTTTTTTATGACCTAACGTTATACACTAATGTTGTAACATTTCTACCGTTTGTTTTACTAAATCTAGTGAGTCGTAACCTATGTAGGTCATTATGTTGCGGGACTACATCTTTATGGATGGCACTATTGTTGTAGCTGTACTCCTTTTTTATGACCTAATGTTATACACTAATGTTGTAACATTTCTACCGTTTGTTTTGCTTAATCTTGTTAGTCGTTACCTATATAGGTCATTATCTTGTGGGACTACATCTTTATGGATGGCACTAATGTTGTAGCTGTATTCCTTTTTGTATGACCTAATGTTATACACTAATGTTGTAAGCTTTCTCCCGTTTGTTTTACTTAATCTAGTGAGTCGTTACCTATATAGGTCATTATGTTGTGGGACTACATCTTTATGGTTGGCACTAATGTTGTAGCTGTATTCCTTTTTGTATGACCTAATTTTATACACTAATGTTGTAACCTTCCTCCCGTTTGTTTTACTTAATCTTGTGAGTCGTTACCTATGTAGGTCATTATGTTGCGGGACTACATCTTTATGGATGGCACTATTGTTGTAGCTGTATTCCTTTTTTATGACCTAATGTTATACACTAATGTTGTAACATTTCTCCCGTTTGTTTTACTTAATCTAGTTAGTCGTTACCTATATAGGACATTATCTTGTGGGACTACATCTTTATGGATGGCACTATTGTTGTAGCTGTATTCCTTTTTTAAGACCTAATGTTATACACTAATGTTGTAACATTTCTACAGTTTGTTTTACTTAATCTAGTGAGTCGTTTCCTTTGTAGGTCATTATATTGCGCGACTACATCTTTATGGATGGCACTAATGTTGTAGCTGTATTCCTTTTTTAAGACCAAATGTTATACACTAATGTTGTAACATTTCTACCGTTTGTTTCACCTAATCTAGTGAGTCGTTACCTATGTAGGTCATTATGTTGCGGGACTACATCTTTATGGACATCACTATTGTTGTAGTTGTACTCCTTTGTGTATGACCTAATGTTATACACTAATGTTGTAACATTTCTCCCGTTTGTTTTACTTAATCTAGTGAGTCGTTACCTATTTACGTCATTATGTTGCGGGACTACATCTTTATGGTTGGCACTAATGTTGTAGCTGTACTCCTTTTTGTATGACCTAATGTTATACACTAATGTTGTAACATTTCTACCGTTTGTTTTACTTAATCTAGTGAGTCGTTACCTATTTAGGTCATTATGTTGCGGGACTACATTTTTATGGATTGCACTATTGTTGTAGCTGTACTCCTTTTTGTATGTTCTAATGTTATACACTAATGTTGTAACATTTCTACCGTTTGTTTTACTTAATCTAGTGAGTCGTTACTTATTTAGGTCATTATGTTGCGGGACTACATCTTTATGGTTGGCACTAATGTTGTAGCTGTACTCCTTTTTGTATGACCTAATGTTATACACTAATGTTGTAACAATTCTACCGTTTGTTTTACTTAATCTAGTGAGTCGTTACCTATTTAGGTCATTATCTTGTGGGACTACATCTTTATGGTTGGCACTAATGTTGTAGCTGTACTCCTTTTTGTATGACCTAATGTTATACACTAATTTTGTATTATTACTCCCATTTGTTTTACTTAATCTAGTGAGTCGTTACCTATTTAGGTCATTATCTTGCGGGACTACATCTTTATGGACGGCACTATTGTTGTAGTTGTACTCCTTTGTGTATGACCTAATGTTATACACTAATGTTGTAACATTTCTCCCGTTTGTTTTACTTAATCTAGTGAGTCGTTACCTATTTAGGTCATTATGTTACGGGACTACATCTTTATGGATTGCACTATTGTTGTAGCTGTACTCCTTTTTGTATGACCTAATGATATACACTAATGTTGTAACATTTCTCCCGTTTGTTTTACTTAATCTAGTGAGTCGTTACCTATTTAGGTCATTATGTTGCGGGACTACATCTTTATGGTTGGCACTAATGTTGTAGCTGTACTCCTTTTTGTATGACCTAATGTTATACACTAATTTTGTATTATTACTCCCATTTGTTTTACTTAATCTAGTGAGTCGTTACCTATATAAGTCATTAGCTTGCGGGGCTACATCTTTATGGTTGGTACTAATGTTGTAGCTGTACTCCTTTTTGTATGACCTAATATTATACACTAATGTTGTAACATTTCTACCGTTTGATTTACTTAATCTAGTAAGTCATTACCTATATAGGTCATTATCTTGTGGGACTACATCTTTATGGTTGGCACTAATGTTGTAGCTGTACTCCTTTTTGTATGACCTAATGTTATTCTCTAATTTCGTATCCTTTTTCTCATTGGTTTTACTTAATCTAGTAAGTCATTACCTATGTAGGTCATTATCTTGTGGGACTACATCTTTATGGTTGGCACTAATGTTGTAGCTGTACTCCTTTTTGTATGACCTAATGTTATTCACTAACTTTGTATCCTTTTTCTCATTTGTTTTACTTAATCTAGTAAGTCATTACCTATGTAGGTCATTATCTTGTGGGACTACATCTTTTTTTGGCACTAATGTTGCAGCTGTACTATTTTTTATGACCTAATGTTATACACTAATGTTGTAACATTTCTACCGTTTGTTTTACTTAATCTAGTTAGTCGTTACCTATGTAGGTCATTATGTTGCGGGACTACATCTTTATGGATGGCACTATTGTTGTAGCTGTACTCCTTTTTTATGACCTAATGTTATACACTAATGTTGTAACATTTCTCCCGTTTGTTTTACTCAATCTAGTTAGTCGTTATTTATATAGGTCATTATCTTGTGGGACTACATCTTTATGGATGGCACTATTGTTGTAGCTGTACTCCTTTTTTATGACCTAATGTTATACACTAATGTTGTAACATTTCTACCGTTTGTTTTACTTAATCTTGTGAGTCGTTACCTATGTAGGTCATTATGTTGCGGGACTACATCTTTATGGATGGCACTATTGTTGTAGCTGTATTCCTTTTTTATGACCTAATGTTATACACTAATGTTGTAACATTTCTCCCGTTTGTTTTACTTAATCTAGTTAGTCGTTACCTATATAGGACATTATCTTGTGGGACTACATCTTTATGGATGGCACTAATGTTGTAGCTGTATTCCTTTTTGTATGACCTAATGTTATACACTAATGTTGTAAGCTTTCTCCCGTTTGTTTTACTTAATCTAGTGAGTCGTTACCTATATAGGTCATTATGTTGTGGGACTACATCTTTATGGTTGGCACTAATGTTGTAGCTGTATTCCTTTTTGTATGACCTAATTTTATACACTAATGTTGTAACCTTCCTCCCGTTTGTTTTACTTAATCTTGTGAGTCGTTACCTATGTAGGTCATTATGTTGCGGGACTACATCTTTATGGATGGCACTATTGTTGTAGCTGTATTCCTTTTTTATGACCTAATGTTATACACTAATGTTGTAACATTTCTCCCGTTTGTTTTACTTAATCTAGTTAGTCGTTACCTATATAGGACATTATCTTGTGGGACTACATCTTTATGGATGGCACTATTGTTGTAGCTGTATTCCTTTTTTAAGACCTAATGTTATACACTAATGTTGTAACATTTCTACAGTTTGTTTTACTTAATCTAGTGAGTCGTTTCCTTTGTAGGTCATTATATTGCGCGACTACATCTTTATGGATGGCACTAATGTTGTAGCTGTATTCCTTTTTTAAGACCAAATGTTATACACTAATGTTGTAACATTTCTACCGTTTGTTTCACCTAATCTAGTGAGTCGTTACCTATGTAGGTCATTATGTTGCGGGACTACATCTTTATGGACATCACTATTGTTGTAGTTGTACTCCTTTGTGTATGACCTAATGTTATACACTAATGTTGTAACATTTCTCCCGTTTGTTTTACTTAATCTAGTGAGTCGTTACCTATTTACGTCATTATGTTGCGGGACTACATCTTTATGGTTGGCACTAATGTTGTAGCTGTACTCCTTTTTGTATGACCTAATGTTATACACTAATGTTGTAACATTTCTACCGTTTGTTTTACTTAATCTAGTGAGTCGTTACCTATTTAGGTCATTATGTTGCGGGACTACATTTTTATGGATTGCACTATTGTTGTAGCTGTACTCCTTTTTGTATGTTCTAATGTTATACACTAATGTTGTAACATTTCTACCGTTTGTTTTACTTAATCTAGTGAGTCGTTACTTATTTAGGTCATTATGTTGCGGGACTACATCTTTATGGTTGGCACTAATGTTGTAGCTGTACTCCTTTTTGTATGACCTAATGTTATACACTAATGTTGTAACAATTCTACCGTTTGTTTTACTTAATCTAGTGAGTCGTTACCTATTTAGGTCATTATCTTGTGGGACTACATCTTTATGGTTGGCACTAATGTTGTAGCTGTACTCCTTTTTGTATGACCTAATGTTATACACTAATTTTGTATTATTACTCCCATTTGTTTTACTTAATCTAGTGAGTCGTTACCTATTTAGGTCATTATCTTGCGGGACTACATCTTTATGGACGGCACTATTGTTGTAGTTGTACTCCTTTGTGTATGACCTAATGTTATACACTAATGTTGTAACATTTCTCCCGTTTGTTTTACTTAATCTAGTGAGTCGTTACCTATTTAGGTCATTATGTTGCGGGACTACATCTTTATGGATTGCACTATTGTTGTAGCTGTACTCCTTTTTGTATGACCTAATGATATACACTAATGTTGTAACATTTCTCCCGTTTGTTTTACTTAATCTAGTGAGTCGTTACCTATTTAGGTCATTATGTTGCGGGACTACATCTTTATGGTTGGCACTAATGTTGTAGCTGTACTCCTTTTTGTATGACCTAATGTTATACACTAATTTTGTATTATTACTCCCATTTGTTTTACTTAATCTAGTGAGTCGTTACCTATATAAGTCATTAGCTTGCGGGGCTACATCTTTATGGTTGGTACTAATGTTGTAGCTGTACTCCTTTTTGTATGACCTAATATTATACACTAATGTTGTAACATTTCTACCGTTTGATTTACTTAATCTAGTAAGTCATTACCTATATAGGTCATTATCTTGTGGGACTACATCTTTATGGTTGGCACTAATGTTGTAGCTGTACTCCTTTTTGTATGACCTAATGTTATTCTCTAATTTCGTATCCTTTTTCTCATTGGTTTTACTTAATCTAGTAAGTCATTACCTATGTAGGTCATTATCTTGTGGGACTACATCTTTATGGTTGGCACTAATGTTGTAGCTGTACTCCTTTTTGTATGACCTAATGTTATTCACTAACTTTGTATCCTTTTTCTCATTTGTTTTACTTAATCTAGTAAGTCATTACCTATGTAGGTCATTATCTTGTGGGACTACATCTTTTTTTGGCACTAATGTTGCAGCTGTACTATTTTTTATGACCTAATGTTATACACTAATGTTGTAACATTTCTACCGTTTGTTTTACTTAATCTAGTTAGTCGTTACCTATGTAGGTCATTATGTTGCGGGACTACATCTTTATGGATGGCACTATTGTTGTAGCTGTACTCCTTTTTTATGACCTAATGTTATACACTAATGTTGTAACATTTCTCCCGTTTGTTTTACTCAATCTAGTTAGTCGTTATTTATATAGGTCATTATCTTGTGGGACTACATCTTTATGGATGGCACTATTGTTGTAGCTGTACTCCTTTTTTATGACCTAATGTTATACACTAATGTTGTAACATTTCTACCGTTTGTTTTACTTAATCTAGTTAGTCGTTACCTATATAGGTCATTATCTTGTGGGACTACATCTTTATGGATGGCACTATTGTTGTAGCTGTACTCCTTTTTTATGACCTAATGTTATACACTAATGTTGTAACATTTCTCCCGTTTGTTTTACTTAATCTAGTTAGACGTTACCTATATAGGTCATTATCTTGTGGGACTACATCTTTATGGATGGCACTATTGTTGTAGCTGTACTCCTTTTTTATGACCTAATGTTATACACTAATGTTGTAACATTTCTCCCGTTTGTTTTACTTAATCTAGTTAGTCGTTACCTATATAGGTCATTATCTTGTGGGACTACATCTTTATGGATGGCACTATTGTTGTAGCTGTACTCTTTTTTTATGACCTAATGTTATACACTAATGTTGTAACATTCCTACCGTTTGTTTTGCTTAATCTAGTTAGTCGTTACCTATGTAGGTCATTATCTTGTTTGACTACATCTTTATGGATGGCACTAATGTTGTAGCTGTACTCCTTTTTTATGACCTAATGTTATACACTAATGTTGTAACATTTCTCCCGTTTGTTTTACTTAATCTAGTTAGTCGTTACCTATATAGGTCATTATCTTGTGGGACTACATCTTTATGGATGGCACTAATGTTGTAGCTGTACTCCTTTTTTATGACCTAATGTTATACACTAATGTTGTAACATTTCTACCGTTTGTTTTACTTAATCTAGTTAGTCGTTACCTATATAAGTCATTATCTTGTGGGACTACATCTTTATGGATGGCACTATTGTTGTAGCTGTACTCCTTTTTTATGACCTAATGTTATACACTAATGTTGTAACATTTCTACCGTTTGTTTTACTTTATCTAGTGAGTCGTTACCTATGTAGGTCATTATGTTGCGGGACTACATCTTTATGGATGGCACTATTGTTGTAGCTGTACTCCTTTTTTATGACCTAATGTTATACACTAATGTTGTAACATTTCTACCGTTTGTTTTGCTTAATCTAGTTAGTCGTTACCTATATAGGTCATTATCTTGTGGGACTACATCTTTATGGATGGCACTAATGTTGTAGCTGTATTCCTTTTTCTATGACCTAATTTTATACACTAATGTTGTAAGCTTTCTCCCGTTTGTTTTACTTAATCTAGTGAGTCGTTACCTATGTAGGTCATTATGTTGCGGGACTACATCTTTATGGATGGCACTATTGTTGTAGCTGTACTCCTTTTTTATGACCTAATGTTATACACTAATGTTGTAAAATTTCTCCCGTTTGTTTTACTTAATCTAGTTAGTCGTTACCTATATAGGTCTTTATCTTGTGGGACTACATCTTTATGGATGGCACTATTGTTGTAGCTGTACTCCTTTTTTATGACCTAATGTTATACACTAATGTTGTAACATTTCTACCGTTTGTTTTACTTAATCTAATTAGTCGTTACCTATATAAGTCATTATCTTGTGGGACTACATCTTTATGAATGGCACTATTGTTGTAGCTGTACTAATTTTTTATGACCTAACGTTATACACTAATGTTGTAACATTTCTACCGTTTGTTTTACTTAATCTAGTAAGTCATTACCTATATAGGTCATTATCTTGTGGGACTACATCTTTATGGTTGGCACTAATGTTGTAGCTGTACTCCTTTTTGTATGACCTAATGTTATTCACTAACTTTGTATCCTTTTTCTCATTTGTTTTACTTAATCTAGTAAGTCATTACCTATGTAGGTCATTATCTTGTGGGACTACATCTTTTTTTGGCACTAATGTTGCAGCTGTACTCCTTTTTTATGACCTAATGTTATACACTAATGTTGTAACATTTCTCCCGTTTGTTTTACTTAATCTAGTTAGTCGTTACCTATATAGGTCATTATCTTGTGGGACTACATCGTTATGGATGGCACTATTGTTGTAGCTGTACTCCTTTTTTATGACCTAATGTTATACACTAATGTTGTAACATTTCTACCGTTTGTTTTACTTAATCTATTTAGTCGTTACCTATGTAGGTCATTTTCTTGTGGGACTACATCCTTATGGATGGCACTATTGTTGTAGCTGTACTCCTTTTTTATGACCTAATGTTATACACTAATGTTGTAACATTTCTACCGTTTGTTTTACTTATTCTAGTGAGTCGTTACCTATGTAGGTCATTATGTTGCGGGACTACATCTTTATGGATGGCACTATTGTTGTAGCGGTACTCCTTTTTTATGACCTAATGTTATACACTAATGTTGTAACATTTCTCCCGTTTGTTTTACTTAATCTAGTTAGACGTTACCTATATAAGTCATTATCTTGTGGGACTACATCTTTATGGATGGCACTATTGTTGTAGCTGTACTCCTTTTTTATGACCTAATGTTATACACTAATGTTGTAAAATTTCTCCCGTTTGTTTTACTTAATCTAGTTAGTCGTTACCTATATAGGTCTTTATCTTGTGGGACTACATCTTTATGGATGGCACTATTGTTGTAGCTGTACTCCTTTTTTATGACCTAATGTTATACACTAATGTTGTAACATTTCTACCGTTTGTTTTACTTAATCTAGTTAGTCGTTACCTATATAAGTCATTATCTTGTGGGACTACATCTTTATGAATGGCACTATTGTTGTAGCTGTACTCCTTTTTTATGACCTAACGTTATACACTAATGTTGTAACATTTCTACCGTTTGTTTTACTTAATCTAGTGAGTCGTTACCTATGTAGGTCATTATGTTGCGGGACTACATCTTTATGGATGGCACTATTGTTGTAGCTGTCTTCCTTTTTTATGACCTAATGTTATACACTAATGTTGTAACATTTCTACCGTTTGTTTTGCTTAATCTTGTTAGTCGTTACCTATATAGGTCATTATCTTGTGGGACTACATCTTTATGGATGGCACTAATGTTGTAGCTGTATTCCTTTTTGTATGACCTAATGTTATACACTAATGTTGTAAGCTTTCTCCCGTTTGTTTTACTTAATCTAGTGAGTCGTTACCTATATAGTTCATTATCTTGTGGGACTACATCTTTATGGTTGGCACTAATGTTGTAGCTGTATTCCTTTTTGTATGACCTAATTTTATACACTAATGTTGTAACCTTCCTCCCGTTTGTTTTACTTAATCTTGTGAGTCGTTACCTATGTAGGTCATTATGTTGCGGGACTACATCTTTATGGATGGCACTATTGTTGTAGCTGTATTCCTTTTTTATGACCTAATGTTATACACTAATGTTGTAACATTTCTCCCGTTTGTTTTACTTAATCTAGTTAGTCGTTACCTATATAGGTCATTATCTTGTGGGACTACATCTTTATGGTTGGCACTAATGTTGTAGCTGTATTCCTTTTTTATGACCTAATGTTATACACTAATGTTGTAACATTTCTCCCGTTTGTTTTACTTAATCTAGTTAGTCGTTACCTATATAGGTCATTATCTTGTGGGATTACATCTTTATGGATGGCACTATTGTTGTAGCTGTATTCCTTTTTTATGACCTAATGTTATACACTAATGTTGTAACATTTCTCCCGTTTGTTTTACTTAATCTAGTAGGTCGTTACCTATATAGGTCATTATCTTGTGGGACTACATCTTTATGGATGGCATTATTGTTGTAGCTGTATTCCTTTTTGTATGACCTAATGTTATACACTAATGTTGTAACCTTTATCCCGTTTGTTTTACTTAATCTAGTGAGTCGTTACCTATGTAGGTCATTATGTTGCGGGACTACATCTCTATGGATGGCACTATTGTTGTAGCTGTATTCCTTTTTTATGACCTAATGTTATACACTAATGTTGTAACATTTCTCCCGTTTGTTTTACTTAATCTGGTGAGTCGTTACCTATGTAGGTCATTATGTTGCGGGACTACATCTTTATGGATGGCACTATTGTTGTAGCTGTAATCCTTTTTTATGACCTAATGTTATACACTAATGTTGTAACATTTCTCCCGTTTGTTTTACTTAATCTAGTGAGTCGTTACCTATGTACGTCATTATGTTGCGGGACTACATCTTTATGGATGGCACTACTGTTGTAGCTGTACTCCTTGTTCATGACCTAATGTTATACACTAATGTTGTAACATTTCTACCGTTTGTTTTACTTAATCTAGTTAGTCGTTACTTATATAGGTCATTATCTTGTGGGTCTACATCTTTATGGATGGCACTATTGTTGTAGCTCTATTCCTTTTTTAAGACCTAATGTTATACACTAATGTTGTAACATTTCTACCGTTTGTTTTACTTAATCTAGTGAGTCGTTACCTGTGTAGGTCATTATATTGCGAGACTACATCTTTATGGATGGCACTATTGTTGTAGCTGTACTCCTTTTTTATGACCTAATGTTATACACTAATGTTGTAACATTTCTACCGTTTGTTTTACTTAATCTAGTGAGTCGTTACCTATGTAGGTCATTATGTTGCGGGACTACATCTTTATGGATGGCACTATCGTTGTAGCTGTACTCCTTTTTTATGACCTAATGTTATACACTAATGTTGTAACATTTCTACCGTTTGTTTTGCTTAATCTTGTTAGTCGTTACCTATATAGGTCATTATCTTGTGGGACTACATCTTTATGGATGGCACTATTGTTGTAGCTGTATTCCTTTTTGTATGACCTAATGTTATACACTAATGTTGTAAGCTTTCTCCCGTTTGTTTTACTTAATCTAGTGAGTCGTTACCTATATAGGTCATTATCTTGTGGGACTACATCTTTATGGTTGGTACTAATGTTGTAGCTGTATTCCTTTTTGTATGACCTAATGTTATACACTAATGTTGTAAGCTTTCTCCCGTTTGTTTTACTTAATCTAGTGAGTCGTTCCCTATGTAGGTCATTATCTTGTGGGACTACATCTTTATGGATGGCACTATTGTTGTAGCTGCACTCCTATTTTATGACCTAATATTATACACTAATGTTGTAACATTTCTCCCGTTTGTTTTACTTAATCTAGTGAGTCGTTACCTATGTAGGTCATTATGTTGCGGGACTACATCTTTATGGATGGCACTATTGTTGTAGCTGTATTCCTTTTTTATGACCTAATGTTATACACTAATATTGTAACATTTCTCCCGTTTGTTTTACTTAATCTAGTTAGTCGTAACCTATATAGGTCATTATCTTGTGGGACTACATCTTTATGGATGGCATTATTGTTGTAGCTGTATTCCTTTTTGTATGACCTAATGTTATACACTAATGTTGTAACCTTTATCCCGTTTGTTTTACTTAATCTAGTGAGTCGTTACCTATGTAGGTCATTATGTTGCGGGACTACATCTCTATGGATGGCACTATTGTTGTAGCTGTATTCCTTTTTTATGACCTAATGTTATACACTAATGTTGTAAGCTTTCTCCCGTTTGTTTTACTTAATCTAGTGAGTCGTTACCTATGTAGGTCTTTATGTTGCGGGACTACATCTTTATGGATGGCACAATTGTTGTGGCTGTACTCCTTTTTTATGACCTAATGTTATACACTAATATTGTAACATTTCTCCCGTTTGTTTTACTTAATCTTGTGAGTCGTTACCTATGTAGGTCATTATGTTGCGGGACTACATCTTTATGGATGGCTCTATTGTTGTAGCTGCACTCCCATTTTATGACCTAATATTATACATTAATGATGTAACATTTCTCCCGTTTGTTTTACTTAATGTAGTGAGTCGTTACCTATATAGGTCATTATCTTGTCGGACTACATCTTTATGGTTGGCACTAATGTTGTAGCTGTATTCCTTTTTGTATGTCCTAATGTTATACACTAGTGTTGTAACCTTTCTCCCGTTTGTTTTACTTAATCTAGTGAGTCGTTACCTATGTAGGTCATTATGTTGCGGGACTACATCTTTATGGATGGCACTATTGTTGTAGCTGTACTCCTTTTTCATGACCTAATGTTATACACTAATGTTGTAACATTTCTCCCGTTTGTTTTACTTAATCTAGTGAGTCGTTACCTATGTAGGTCATTATGTTGCGGGAGTACATCTTTATGGATGGCACTAATGTTGTAGCTGTATTCCTTTTTTATGACCTAATGTTATACACTAATATTGTAACATTTCTCCCGTTTGTTTTACTTAATCTAGTTAGTCGTTACCTATATAGGTCATTATCTTGTGGGACTACATCTTTATGGATTGCATTATTGTTGTAGCTGTATTCCTTTTTGTATGACCTAATGTTATACACTAATGTTGTAACCTTTATCCCGTTTGTTTTACTTAATCTAGTGAGTCGTTACCTATGTAGGTCATTATGTTGCGGGACTACATCTCTATGGATGGCACTATTGTTGTAGCTGTATTCCTTTTTTATGACCTAATGTTATACACTAATGTTGTAACATTTCTCCCGTTTGTTTTACATAATCTAGTGAGTCGTTACCTATGTAGGTCATTGTGTTGCGGGACTACATCTTTATGGATGGCACTATTGTTGTAGCTGTACTCCTTTTTTATGACCTAATGTTATACACTAATGTTGTAACATTTCTCCCGTTTGTTTTACTTAATCTAGTGAGTCGTTACCTATGTAGGTCATTATGTTGCGGGACTACATCTTTATGGATGGCACTATTGTTGTAGCTGTATTCCTTTTTTATGACCTAATGTTATACACTAATGTTGTAACATTTCTCCCGTTTGTTTTACTTAATCTGGTGAGTCGTTACCTATGTAGGTCATTATGTTGCGGGACTACATCTTTATGGATGGCACTATTGTTGTAGCTGTAATCCTTTTTTATGACCTAATGTTATACACTAATGTTGTAACATTTCTCAGGTTTGTTTTACTTAATCTAGTGAGTCGTTACCTATGTACGTCATTCTGTTGCGGGACTACATCTTTATGGATGGCACTATTGTTGTAGCTGTACTCCTTGTTCATGACCTAATGTTATACACTAATGTTGTAACATTTCTACCGTTTGTTTTACTTATTCTAGTTAGTCGTTACCTATAGAGGTCATTATCTTGTGGGACTACATCTTTATTGATGGCACTATTGTTGTAGCTCTATTCCTTTATTAAGACCTAATGTTATACACTAATGTTGTAACATTTCTACCGTTTGTTTTACTTAATCTAGTGAGTAGTCACCTATGTAGGTCATTATGTTGCGGGACTACATCTTTATGGTTGGTACTAATGTTGTAGCTGTACTCCTTTTTGTATGACCTAATATTATACACTAATGTTGTAACATTTCTCCCGTTTGTTTTACTTAATCTAGTGAGTCGTTACCTATGTAGGTCATTATGTTGCGGGACTACATCTTTATGGATGGCACTATTGTTGTAGCTGTACTCCTTTTCCATGACCTAATGTTATACACTAATGTTGTAACATTTCTACCGTTTGTTTTACTTAATCTAGTTAGGCGTTACCTATATAGGTCATTTTCTTGTGGGACTACATCTTTATGGATGGCATTATTGTTGTAGCTGTATTCCTTTTTGTATGACCTAATGTTATACACTAATGTTGTAACATTTCTCCCGTTTGTTTTACTTAATCTAGTCAGTCGTTACCTATATAGGTCATTATCTTGTCGGACTACATCTTTATAGTTGGCACTAATGTTGCAGCTGTATTCCTGTTTGTATGTCCTAATGTTATACACTAATGTTGTAACCTTTCTCCCGTTTGTTTTACTTAATCTAGTGAGTCGTTACCTATGTAGGTCATTATGTTGCGGGACTACATCTTTATGGATGGCACTATTGTTGTAGCTGTACTCATTTTTCATGACCTAATGTTATACACTAATGTTGTAACATTTCTACCGTTTGTTTTACTTAATCTAGTTAGTCGTTACCTATATAGGTCATTATCTTGTGGGACTACATCTTTATGGATGGCATTATTGTTGTAGCTGTATTCCTTTTTGTATGACCTAATGTTATACACTAATGTTTTAACCTTTCTCCCGTTTGTTTTACTTAATCTAGTTAGTCGTTACCTATGTAGGTCATTTTCTTGTGGGACTACATCTTTATGGATGGCACTATTGTTGTAGCTGTATTCCTTTTTTATGACCTAATGTTATACACTAATGTTGTAACATTTCTCCCGTTTGTTTTACTTAATCTAGTGAGTCGTTACCTATGTAGGTCATTATGTTGCGGGACTACATCTTTATGGATGGCACAATTGTTGTGGCTGTACTCCTTTTTTATGACCTAATGTTATACACTAATGTTGTAACATTTCTCCCGTTTGTTTTACTTAATCTAGTGAGTCGTTACCTATGTAGGTCATTATGTTGCGGGACTACATCTTTATGGATGGCACTATTGTTGTAGCTGGATTCCTTTTTTATGACCTAATGTTATACACTAATGTTGTAACATTTCTCCCGTTTGTTTTACTTAATCTAGTGAGTCGTTACCTATATAGGTCATTATGTTGCGGGACTACATCTTTATGGATGGCAATATTGTTGTAGCTGTATTCCTTTTTGTATGACCTAATGTTATACACTAATGTTGTAACCTTTATCCCGTTTGTTTTACTTAATCTAGTGAGTCGTTACCTATGTAGGTCATTATGTTGCGGGACTACATCTCTATGGATGGCACTATTGTTGTAGCTGTATTCCTTTTTTATGACCTAATGTTATACACTAATGTTGTAAGCTTTCTCCCGTTTGTTTTACTTAATCTAGTGAGTCGTTACCTATGTAGGTCAATATGTTGCGGGACTACATCTTTATGGATGGCACAATTGTTGTGGCTGTACTCCTTTTTTATGACCTAATGTTATACACTAATATTGTAACATTTCTCCCGTTTGTTTTACTTAATCTTGTGAGTCGTTACCTATGTAGGTCATTATGTTGCGGGACTACATCTTTATGGATGGCTCTATTGTTGTAGCTGCACTCCCATTTTATGACCTAATATTATACATTAATGATGTAACATTTCTCCCGTTTGTTTTACTTAATGTAGTGAGTCGTTACCTATATAGGTCATTATCTTGTCGGACTACATCTTTATGGTTGGCACTAATGTTGTAGCTGTATTCCTTTTTGTATGTCCTAATGTTATACACTAATGTTTTAACCTTTCTCCCGTTTGTTTTACTTAATCTAGTGAGTCGTTACCTATGTAGGTCATTATGTTGCGGGACTACATCTTTATAGATGGCACTATTGTTGTAGCTGTACTCCTTTTTCATGACCTAATGTTATACACTAATGTTGTAACATTTCTCCCGTTTGTTTTACTTAATCTAGTGAGTCGTTACCTATGTAGGTCATTATGTTGCGGGACTACATCTTTATGGATTGCACTAATGTTGTAGCTGTATTCCTTTTTTATGACCTAATGTTATACACTAATATTGTAACATTTCTCCCGTTTGTTTTACTTAATCTAGTTAGTCGTTACCTATATAGGTCATTATCTTGTGGGACTACATCTTTATGGATGGCATTATTGTTGTAGCTGTATTCCTTTTTGTATGACCTAATGTTATACACTAATGTTGTAACCTTTATCCCGTTTGTTTTACTTAATCTAGTGAGTCGTTACCTATTTAGGTCATTATGTTGCGGGACTACATCTTTATGGTTGGCACTAATGTTGTAGCTGTACTCCTTTTTGTATGGCCTAATGTTATACACTAATGTTGTAACATTTCTACCGTTTGTTTTACCTAATCTAGTGAGTCGTTACCTATTTAGGTCATTATCTTGTGGGACTACATCTTTATGGTTGGCACTAATGTTGTAGCTGTACTCCTTTTTGTATGACCTAATGTTATACACTAATTTTGTATTATTACTCCCATTTGTTTTACTTAATCTAGTTAGTCGTTACCTATTTAGGTCATTATCTTGCGGGACTACATCTTTATGGACGGCACTATTGTTGTAGTTGTACTCCTTTGTGTATGACCTAATGTTATACACTAATGTTGTAACATTTCTCCCGTTTGTTTTACTTAATCTAGTGAGTCGTTACCTATTTAGGTCATTATGTTGCGGGACTACATCTTTATGGATTGCACTATTGTTGTAGCTGTACTCCTTTTTGTATGACCTAATGATATACACTAATGTTGTAACCATTCTCCCGTTTGTTTTACTTAATCTAGTGAGTCGTTACCTATTTAGGTCATTATGTTGCGGGACTACATCTTTATGGTTGGCACTAATGTTGTAGCTGTACTCCTTTTTGTATGACCTAATGTTATACACTAATTTTGTATTATTACTCCCATTTGTTTTACTTAATCTAGTGAGTCGTTACCTATATAAGTCATTAGCTTGCGGGGCTACATCTTTATGGTTGGTACTAATGTTGTAGCTGTACTCCTTTTTGTATGACCTAATATTATACACTAATATTGTAACATTTCTACCGTTTGATTTACTTAATCTAGTAAGTCATTACCTATATAGGTCATTATCTTGTGGGACTACATCTTTATGGTTGGCACTAATGTTGTAGCTGTACTCCTTTTTGTATGACCTAATGTTATTCTGTAATTTCGTATCCTTTTTCTCATTGGTTTTACTTAATCTAGTAAGTCATTACCTATGTAGGTCATTATCTTGTGGGACTACATCTTTATGGTTGGCACTAATGTTGTAGCTGTACTCCTTTTTGTATGACCTAATGTTATTCACTAACTTTGTATCCTTTTTCTCATTTGTTTTACTTAATCTAGTAAGTCATTACCTATGTAGGTCATTATCTTGTGGGACTACATCTTTTTTTGGCACTAATGTTGCAGCTGTACTATTTTTTATGACCTAATGTTATACACTAATGTTGTAACATTTCTACCGTTTGTTTTACTTAATCTAGTTAGTCGTTACCTATGTAGGTCATTATGTTGCGGGACTACATCTTTATGGAAGGCACTATTGTTGTAGCTGTACTCCTTTTTTATGACCTAATGTTATACACTAATGTTGTAACATTTCTCCCGTTTGTTTTACTCAATCTAGTTAGTCGTTATTTATATAGGTCATTATCTTGTGGGACTACATCTTTATGGATGGCACTATTGTTGTAGCTGTACTCCTTTTTTATGACCTAATGTTATACACTAATGTTGTAACATTTCTACCGTTTGATTTACTTAATCTAGTTAGTCGTTACCTATATAGGTCATTATCTTGTGGGACTACATCTTTATGGATGGCACTATTGTTGTAGCTGTACTCCTTTTTTATGACCTAATGTTATACACTAATGTTGTAACATTTCTCCCGTTTGTTTTACTTAATCTAGTTAGACGTTACCTATATAGGTCATTATCTTGTGGGACTACATCTTTATGGATGGCACTATTGTTGTAGCTGTACTCCTTTTTTATGACCTAATGTTATACACTAATGTTGTAACATTTCTCCCGTTTGTTTTACTTAATCTAGTTAGTCGTTACCTATATAGGTCATTATCTTGTGGGACTACATCTTTATGGATGGCACTATTGTTGTAGCTGTACTCCTTTTTATGACCTAATGTTATACACTAATGTTGTAACATTTCTACCGTTTGTTTTGCTTAATCTAGTTAGTCGTTACCTATGTAGGTCATTATCTTGTGGGACTACATCTTTATGGATGGCACTAATGTTGTAGCTGTACTCCTTTTTTATGACCTAATGTTATACACTAATGTTGTAACATTTCTCCCGTTTGTTTTACTTAATCTAGTTAGTCGTTACCTATATAGGTCATTATCTTGTGGGACTACATCTTTATGGATGGCACTAATGTTGTAGCTGTACTCCTTTTTTATGACCTAATGTTATACACTAATGTTGTAACATTTCTACCGTTTGTTTTACTTAATCTAGTTAGTCGTTACCTATATAAGTCATTATCTTGTGGGACTACATCTTTATGGATGGCACTATTGTTGTAGCTGTACTCCTTTTTTATGACCTAATGTTATACACTAATGTTGTAACATTTCTACCGTTTGTTTTACTTTATCTAGTGAGTCGTTACCTATGTAGGTCATTATGTTGCGGGACTACATCTTTATGGATGGCACTATTGTTGTAGCTGTACTCCTTTTTTATGACCTAATGTTATACACTAATGTTGTAACATTTCTACCGTTTGTTTTGCTTAATCTAGTTAGTCGTTACCTATATAGGTCATTATCTTGTGGGACTACATCTTTATGGATGGCACTAATGTTGTAGCTGTATTCCTTTTTCTATGACCTAATTTTATACACTAATGTTGTAAGCTTTCTCCCGTTTGTTTTACTTAATCTAGTGAGTCGTTACCTATGTAGGTCATTATGTTGCGGGACTACATCTTTATGGATGGCACTATTGTTGTAGCTGTACTCCTTTTTTATGACCTAATGTTATACACTAATGTTGTAAGCTTTCTCCCGTTTGTTTTACTTAATCTAGTGAGTCGTTACCTATATAAGTCATTAGCTTGCGGGGCTACATCTTTATGGTTGGTACTAATGTTGTAGCTGTACTCCTTTTTGTATGACCTAATATTATACACTAATGTTGTAACATTTCTACCGTTTGATTTACTTAATCTAGTAAGTCATTACCTATATAGGTCATTATCTTGTGGGACTACATCTTTATGGTTGGCACTAATGTTGTAGCTGTACTCCTTTTTGTATGACCTAATGTTATTCACTAACTTTGTATCCTTTTTCTCATTTGTTTTACTTAATCTAGTAAGTCATTACCTATGTAGGTCATTATCTTGTGGGACTACATCTTTTTTTGGCACTAATGTTGCAGCTGTACTCCTTTTTTATGACCTAATGTTATACACTAATGTTGTAACATTTCTCCCGTTTGTTTTACTTAATCTAGTTAGTCGTTACCTATATAGGTCATTATCTTGTGGGACTACATCGTTATGGATGGCACTATTGTTGTAGCTGTACTCCTTTTTTATGACCTAATGTTATACACTAATGTTGTAATATTTCTACCGTTTGTTTTACTTAATCTATTTAGTCGTTACCTATGTAGGTCATTTTCTTGTGGGACTACATCCTTATGGATGGCACTATTGTTGTAGCTGTACTCCTTTTTTATGACCTAATGTTATACACTAATGTTGTAACATTTCTACCGTTTGTTTTACTTAATCTAGTGAGTCGTTACCTATGTAGGTCATTATGTTGCGGGACTACATCTTTATGGATGGCACTATTGTTGTAGCGGTACTCCTTTTTTATGACCTAATGTTATACACTAATGTTGTAACATTTCTCCCGTTTGTTTTACTTAATCTAGTTAGACGTTACCTATATAAGTCATTATCTTGTGGGACTACATCTTTATGGATGGCACTATTGTTGTAGCTGTACTCCTTTTTTATGACCTAATGTTATACACTAATGTTGTAAAATTTCTCCCGTTTGTTTTACTTAATCTAGTTAGTCGTTACCTATATAGGTCATTATCTTGTGTGACTACATCTTTATGGATGGCACTATTGTTGTAGCTGTACTCCTTTTTTATGACCTAATGTTATACACTAATGTTGTAACATTTCTACCGTTTGTTTTACTTAATCTAGTTAGTCGTTACCTATATAAGTCATTAACTTGTGGGACTACATCTTTATGAATGGCACTATTGTTGTAGCTGTACTCCTTTTTTATGACCTAACGTTATACACTAATGTTGTAACATTTCTACCGTTTGTTTTACTTAATCTAGTGAGTCGTTACCTATGTAGGTCATTATGTTGCGGGACTACATCTTTATGGATGGCACTATTGTTGTAGCTGCACTCCTTTTTTATGACCTAATGTTATACACTAATGTTGTAAAATTTCTCCCGTTTGTTTTACTTAATCTAGTTAGTCGTTACCTATATAGGTCATTATCTTGTGTGACTACATCTTTATGGATGGCACTATTGTTGTAGCTGTACTCCTTTTTTATGACCTAACGTTATACACTAATGTTGTAACATTTCTACCGTTTGTTTTACTTAATCTAGTGAGTCGTTACCTATGTAGGTCATTATGTTGCGGGACTACATCTTTATGAATGGCACTATTGTTGTAGCTGTACTCCTTTTTTATGACCTAATGTTATACACTAATGTTGTAAAATTTCTCCCGTTTGTTTTACTTAATCTAGTTAGTCGTTACCTATATAGGTCATTATCTTGTGTGACTACATCTTTATGGATGGCACTATTGTTGTAGCTGTACTCCTTTTTTATGACCTAATGTTATACACTAATGTTGTAACATTTCTACCGTTTGTTTTACTTAATCTAGTTAGTCGTTACCTATATAAGTCATTAACTTGTGGGACTACATCTTTATGAATGGCACTATTGTTGTAGCTGTACTCCTTTTTTATGACCTAACGTTATACACTAATGTTGTAACATTTCTACCGTTTGTTTTACTTAATCTAGTGAGTCGTTACCTATGTAGGTCATTATGTTGCGGGACTACATCGTTATGGATGGCACTATTGTTGTAGCTGTCTTCCTTTTTTATGACCTAATGTTATACACTAATGTTGTAACATTTCTACCGTTTGTTTTGCTTAATCTTGTTAGTCGTTACCTATATAGGTCATTATCTTGTGGGACTACATCTTTATGGATGGCACTAATGTTGTAGCTGTATTCCTTTTTGTATGACCTAATGTTATACACTAATGTTGTAAGCTTTCTCCCGTTTGTTTTACTTAATCTAGTGAGTCGTTACCTATATAGTTCATTATCTTGTGGGACTACATCTTTATGGTTGGCACTAATGTTGTAGCTGTATTCCTTTTTGTATGACCTAATTTTATACACTAATGTTGTAACCTTCCTCCCGTTTGTTTTACTTAATCTTGTGAGTCGTTACCTATGTAGGTCATTATGTTGCGGGACTACATCTTTATGGATAGCACTATTGTTGTAGCTGTATTCCTTTTTTATGACCTAATGTTATACACTAATGTTGTAACATTTCTCCCGTTTGTTTTACTTAATCTAGTTAGTCGTTACCTATATAGGTCATTATCTTGTGGGACTACATCTTTATGGTTGGCACTAATGTTGTAGCTGTATTCCTTTTTTATGACCTAATGTTATACACTAATGTTGTAACATTTCTCCCGTTTGTTTTACTTAATCTAGTTAGTCGTTACCTATATAGGTCATTATCTTGTGGGACTACATCTTTATGGATGGCACTATTGTTGTAGCTGTATTCCTTTTTTATGACCTAATGTTATACACTAATGTTGTAACATTTCTCCCGTTTGTTTTACTTAATCTAGTTAGTCGTTACCTATATAGGTCATTATCTTGTGGGACTACATCTTTATGGTTGGCACTAATGTTGTAGCTGTATTCCTTTTTGTAGGTCCTAATGTTATACACTAATGTTGTAACCTTTCTCCCGTTTGTTTTACTTAATCTAGTGAGTCGTTACCTATGTAGGTCATTATGTTGCGGGACTACATCTTTATGGATGGCACTATTGTTGTAGCTGTACTCCTTTTTCATGACCTAATGTTATACACTAATGTTGTAACATTTCTCCCGTTTGTTTTACTTAATCTAGTGAGTCGTTACCTATGTAGGTCATTATGTTGCGGGACTACATCTTTACGGATGGCACTATTGTTGTAGCTGTATTCCTTTTTTATGACCTAATGTTATACACTAATGTTGTAACATTTCTCCCGTTTGTTTTACTTAATCTAGTAGGTCGTTACCTATATAGGTCATTATCTTGTGGGACTACATCTTTATGGATGGCATTATTGTTGTAGCTGTATTCCTTTTTGTATGACCTAATGTTATACACTAATGTTGTAACCTTTATCCCGTTTGTTTTACTTAATCTAGTGAGTCGTTACCTATGTAGGTCATTATGTTGCGGGACTACATCTCTATGGATGGCACTATTGTTGTAGCTGTATTCCTTTTTTATGACCTAATGTTATACACTAATGTTGTAACATTTCTCCCGTTTGTTTTACTTAATCTGGTGAGTCGTTACCTATGTAGGTCATTATGTTGCGGGACTACATCTTTATGGATGGCACTATTGTTGTAGCTGTAATCCTTTTTTATGACCTAATGTTATACACTAATGTTGTAACATGTCTCCCGTTTGTTTTACTTAATCTAGTGAGTCGTTACCTATGTACGTCATTATGTTGCGGGACTACATCTTTATGGATGGCACTATTGTTGTAGCTGTACTCCTTGTTCATGACCTAATGTTATACACTAATGTTGTAACATTTCTCCCGTTTGTTTTACTTAATCTAGTTAGTCGTTACTTATATAGGTCATTATCTTGTGGGACTACATCTTTATGGATGGCACTATTGTTGTAGCTCTATTCCTTTTTTAAGACCTAATGTTATACACTAATGTTGTAACATTTCTACCGTTTGTTTTACTTAATCTAGTGAGTCGTTACCTGTGTAGGTCATTATATTGCGAGGCTACATCTTTATGGATGGCACTATTGTTGTAGCTGTACTCCTTTTTTATGACCTAATGTTATACACTAATGTTGTAACATTTCTACCGTTTGTTTTACTTAATCTAGTGAGTCGTTACCTATGTAGGTCATTATGTTGCGGGACTACATCTTTATGGATGGCACTATTGTTGTAGCTGTACTCCTTTTTTATGACCTAATGTTATACACTAATGTTGTAACATTTCTACCGTTTGTTTTGCTTAATCTTGATAGTCGTTACCTATATAGGTCATTATCTTGTGGGACTACATCTTTATGGATGGCACTAATGTTGTAGCTGTATTCCTTTTTGTATGACCTAATGTTATACACTAATGTTGTAAGCTTTCTCCCGTTTGTTTTACTTAATCTAGTGAGTCGTTACCTATATAGGTCATTATCTTGTGGGACTACATCTTTATGGTTGGTACTAATGTTGTAGCTGTATTCCTTTTTGTATGACCTAATGTTATACACTAATGTTGTAAGCTTTCTCCCGTTTGTTTTACTTAATCTAGTGAGTCGTTCCCTATGTAGGTCATTATCTTGTGGGACTACATCTTTATGGATGGCACTATTGTTGTAGCTGCACTCCTATTTTATGACCTAATATTATACACTAATGTTGTAACATTTCTCCCGTTTGTTTTACTTAATCTAGTGAGTCGTTACCTATGTAGGTCATTATGTTGCGGGACTACATCTTTATGGATGGCACTATTGTTGTAGCTGTATTCCTTTTTTATGACCTAATGTTATACACTAATATTGTAACATTTCTCCCGTTTGTTTTACTTAATCTAGTTAGTCGTTACCTATATAATTCATTATCTTGTGGGACTACATCTTTATGGATGGCATTATTGTTGTAGCTGTATTCCTTTTTGTATGACCTAATGTTATACACTAATGTTGTAACCTTTATCCCGTTTGTTTTACTTAATCTAGTGAGTCGTTACCTATGTAGGTCATTATGTTGCGGGACTACATCTCTATGGATGGCACTATTGTTGTAGCGGTATTCCTTTTTTATGACCTAATGTTATACACTAATGTTGTAAGCTTTCTCCCGTTTGTTTTACTTAATCTAGTGAGTCGTTACCTATGTAGGTCATTATGTTGCGGGACTACATCTTTATGGATGGCACAATTGTTGTGGCTGTACTCCTTTTTTATGACCTAATGTTATACACTAATATTGTAACATTTCTCCCGTTTGTTTTACTTAATCTTGTGAGTCGTTACCTATGTAGGTCATTATGTTGCGGGACTACATCTTTATGGATGGCTCTATTGTTGTAGCTGCACTCCCATTTTATGACCTAATATTATACATTAATGATGTAACATTTCTCCCGTTTGTTTTACTTAATGTAGTGAGTCGTTACCTATATAGGTCATTATCTTGTCGGACTACATCTTTATGGTTGGCACTAATGTTGTAGCTGTATTCCTTTTTGTATGTCCTAATGTTATACACTAGTGTTGTAACCTTTCTCCCGTTTGTTTTACTTAATCTAGTGAGTCGTTACCTATGTAGGTCATTATGTTGCGGGACTACATCTTTATGGATGGCACTATTGTTGTAGCTGTACTCCTTTTTCATGACCTAATGTTATACACTAATGTTGTAACATTTCTCCCGTTTGTTTTACTTAATCTAGTGAGTCGTTACCTATGTAGGTCATTATGTTGCGGGACTACATCTTTACGGATGGCACTAATGTTGTAGCTGTATTCCTTTTTTATGACCTAATGTTATACACTAATATTGTAACATTTCTCCCGTTTGTTTTACTTAATCTAGTTAGTCGTTACCTATATAGGTCATTATCTTGTGGGACTACATCATTATGGATGGCATTATTGTTGTAGCTGTATTCCTTTTTGTATGACCTAATGTTATACACTAATGTTGTAACCTTTATCCCGTTTGTTTTACTTAATCTAGTGAGTCGTTACCTATGTAGGTCATTATGTTGCGGGACTACATCTCTATGGATGGCACTATTGTTGTAGCTGTATTCCTTTTTTATGACCTAATGTTATACACTAATGTTGTAACATTTCTCCCGTTTGTTTTACATAATCTAGTGAGTCGTTACCTATGTAGGTCATTGTGTTGCGGGACTACATCTTTATGGATGGCACTATTGTTGTAGCTGTACTCCTTTTTTATGACCTAATGTTATACACTAATGTTGTAACATTTCTCCCGTTTGTTTTACTTAATCTAGTGAGTCGTTACCTATGTAGGTCATTATGTTGCGGGACTACATCTTTATGGATGGCACTATTGTTGTAGCTGTATTCCTTTTTTATGACCTAATGTTATACACTAATGTTGTAACATTTCTCCCGTTTGTTTTACTTAATCTGGTGAGTCGTTACCTATGTAGGTCATTATGTTGCGGGACTACATCTTTATGGATGGCACTATTGTTGTAGCAGTAATCCTTTTTTATGACCTAATGTTATACACTAATGTTGTAACATTTCTCAGGTTTGTTTTACTTAATCTAGTGAGTCGTTACCTATGTACGTCATTCTGTTGCGGGACTACATCTTTATGGATGGCACTATTGTTGTAGCTGTACTCCTTGTTCATGACCTAATGTTATACACTAATGTTGTAACATTTTTACCGTTTGTTTTACTTATTCTAGTTAGTCGTTACCTATAGAGGTCATTATCTTGTGGGACTACATCTTTATTGATGGCACTATTGTTGTAGCTCTATTCCTTTATTAAGACCTAATGTTATACACTAATGTTGTAACATTTCTACCGTTTGTTTTACTTAATCTAGTGAGTCGTTACCTGTGTAGGTCATTATATTGCGGGACTACATCTTTATGGATGGCACTATTGTTGTAGCTGTATTCCTTTTTTATGACCTAATGTTATACACTAATGTTGTAACATTTCTACCGTTTGTTTTACTTAATCTAGTGAGTAGTCACCTATGTAGGTCATTATGTTGCGGGACTACATCTTTATGGATGGCACTATTGTTGTAGCTGTACTCCTTTTCCATGACCTAATGTTATACACTAATGTTGTAACATTTCTACCGTTTGTTTTACTTAATCTAGTTAGGCGTTACCTATATAGGTCATTATCTTGTGGGACTACATCTTTATGGATGGCACTATTGTTGTAGCTGTACTCCTTTTTTATGACCTAATGTTATACACTTATGTTGTAACATTTCTCCGTTTGTTTTACTTAATCTAGTGAGTCGTTACCTATATAGGTCATTTTCTTGTGGGACTACATCTTTATGGATGGCATTATTGTTGTAGCTGTATTCCTTTTTGTATGACCTAATGTTATACACTAATGTTGTAACATTTCTCCCGTTTGTTTTACTTAATCTAGTCAGTCGTTACCTATTTAGGTCATTATCTTGTCGGACTACATCTTTATAGTTGGCACTAATGTTGTAGCTGTATTCCTTTTTGTATGTCCTAATGTTATACACTAATGTTGTAACCTTTCTCCCGTTTGTTTTACTTAATCTAGTGAGTCGTTACCTATGTAGGTCATTATGTTGCGGGACTACATCTTTATGGATGGCACTATTGTTGTAGCTGTACTCATTTTTCATGACCTAATGTTATACACTAATGTTGTAACATTTCTACCGTTTGTTTTACTTAATCTAGTTAGTCGTTACCTATATAGGTCATTATCTTGTGGGACTACATCTTTATGGATGGCATTATTGTTGTAGCTGTATTCCTTTTTGTATGACCTAATGTTATACACTAATGTTTTAACATTTCTCCCGTTTGTTTTACTTAATCTAGTGAGTCGTTACTTATGTAGGTCATTATGTTGCGGGACTACATCTTTATGGATGGCACTATTGTTGTAGCTGGATTCCTTTTTTATGACCTAATGTTATACACTAATGTTGTAACATTTCTCCCGTTTGTTTTACTTAATCTAGTGAGTCGTTACCTATATAGGTCATTATGTTGCGGGACTACATCTTTATGGATGGCAATATTGTTGTAGCTGTATTCCTTTTTGTATGACCTAATGTTATACACTAATGTTGTAACCTTTATCCCGTTTGTTTTACTTAATCTAGTGAGTCGTTACCTATGTAGGTCATTATGTTGCGGGACTACATCTCTATGGATGGCACTATTGTTGTAGCTGTATTCCTTTTTTATGACCTAATGTTATACACTAATGTTGTAAGCTTTCTCCCGTTTGTTTTACTTAATCTAGTGAGTCGTTACCTATGTAGGTCATTATGTTGCGGGACTACATCTTTATGGATGGCACAATTGTTGTGGCTGTACTCCTTTTTTATGACCTAATGTTATACACTAATATTGTAACATTTCTCCCGTTTGTTTTAATTAATCTTGTGAGTCGTTACCTATGTAGGTCATTATGTTGCGGGACTACATCTTTATGGATGGCACTATTGTTGTAGCTGCACTCCCATTTTATGACCTAATATTATACATTAATGATGTAACATTTCTCCCGTTTGTTTTACTTAATGTAGTGAGTCGTTACCTATATAGGTCATTATCTTGTCGGACTACATCTTTATGGTTGGCACTAATGTTGTAGCTGTATTCCTTTTTGTATGTCCTAATGTTATACACTAATGTTGTAACCTTTCTCCCGTTTGTTTTACTTAATCTAGTGAGTCGTTACCTATGTAGGTCATTATGTTGCGGGACTACATCTTTATGGATGGCACTATTGTTGTAGCTGTACTCCTTTTTCATGACCTAATGTTATACACTAATGTTGTAACATTTCTCCCGTTTGTTTTACTTAATCTAGTGAGTCGTTACCTATGTAGGTCATTATGTTGCGGGACTACATCTTTATGGATGGCACTAATGTTGTAGCTGTATTCCTTTTTTATGACCTAATGTTATACACTAATATTGTAACATTTCTCTCGTTTGTTTTACTTAATCTAGTTAGTCGTTACCTATATAGGTCATTATCTTGTGGGACTACATCTTTATGGATGGCATTATTGTTGTAGCTGTATTCCTTTTTGTATGACCTAATGTTATACACTAATGTTGTAACCTTTATCCCGTTTGTTTTACTTAATCTAGTGAGTCGTTACCTATGTAGGTCATTATGTTGCGGGACTACATCTCTATGGATGGCACTATTGTTGTAGCTGTATTCCTTTTTTATGACCTAATGTTATACACTAATGTTGTAACATTTCTCCCGTTTGTTTTACATAATCTAGTGAGTCGTTACCTATGTAGGTCATTGTGTTGCGGGACTACATCATTATGGATGGCACTATTGTTGTAGCTGTACTCCTTTTTTATGACCTAATGTTATACACTAATGTTGTAACATTTCTCCCGTTTGTTTTACTTAATCTAGTGAGTCGTTACCTATGTACGTCATTCTTTTGCGGGACTACATCTTTATGGATGGCACTATTGTTGTAGCTGTACTCCTTGTTCATGACCTAATGTTATACACTAATGTTGTAACATTTCTACCGTTTGTTTTACTTATTCTAGTTAGTCGTTACCTATAGAGGTCATTATCTTGTGGGACTACATCTTTATTGATGGCACTATTGTTGTAGCTCTATTCCTTTTTTAAGACCTAATGTTATACACTAATGTTGTAACATTTCTACCGTTTGTTTTACTTAATCTAGTGAGTCGTTACCTGTGTAGGTCATTATATTGCGGGACTACATCTTTATGGATGGCACTATTGTTGTAGCTGTATTCCTTTTTTATGACCTAATGTTATACACTAATGTTGTAACCTTTCTACCGTTTGTTTTACTTAATCTAGTGAGTAGTCACCTATGTAGGTCATTATGTTGCGGGACTACATCTTTATGGATGGCACTATTGTTGTAGCTGTACTCCTTTTCCATGACCTAATGTTATACACTAATGTTGTAACATTTCTACCGTTTGTTTTACTTAATCTAGTTAGGCGTTACCTATATAGGTCATTATCTTGTGGGACTACATCTTTATGGATGGCACTATTGTTGTAGCTGTACTCCTTTTTTATGACCTAATGTTATACACTTATGTTGTAACATTTCTCCGTTTGTTTTACTTAATCTAGTGAGTCGTTACCTATATATGTCATTTTCTTGTGGGACTACATCTTTATGGATGGCATTATTGTTGTAGCTGTATTCCTTTTTGTATGACCTAATGTTATACACTAATGTTGTAACCTTTCTCCCGTTTGTTTTACTTAATCTAGTCAGTCGTTACCTATATAGGTCATTATCTTGTCGGACTACATCTTTGTAGTTGGCACTAATGTTGTAGCTGTATTCCTTTTTGTATGTCCTAATGTTATACACTAATGTTGTAACCTTTCTCCCGTTTGTTTTACTTAATCTAGTGAGTCGTTACCTATGTAGGTCATTATGTTGCGGGACTACATCTTTATGGATGGCACTATTGTTGTAGCTGTACTCATTTTTCATGACCTAATGTTATACACTAATGTTGTAACATTTCTACCGTTTGTTTTACTTAATCTAGTTAGTTGTTACCTATATAGGTCATTATCTTGTGGGACTACATCTTTATGGATGGCATTATTGTTGTAGCTGTATTCCTTTTTGTATGACCTAATGTTATACACTAATGTTTTAACCTTTCTCCCGTTTGTTTTACTTAATCTAGTTAGTCATTACCTATGTAGGTCATTTTCTTGTGGGACTACATCTTTATGGATGGCACTATTGTTGTAGCTGTATTCCTTTTTTATGACCTAATGTTATACACTAATGTTGTAACATTTCTCCCGTTTGTTTTACTTAATCTAGTGAGTCGTTACCTATGTAGGTCATTATGTTGCGGGACTACATCTTTATGGATGGCACAATTGTTGTGGCTGTACTCCTTTTTTATGACCTAATGTTATACAATAATGTTGTAACATTTCTCCCGTTTGTTTTACTTAATCTAGTGAGTCGTTACCTATGTAGGTCATTATGTTGCGGTACTACATCTTTATGGATGGCACTATTGTTGTAGCTGGATTCCTTTTTTATGACCTAATGTTATACACTAATGTTGTAACATTTCTCCCGTTTGTTTTACTTAATCTAGTGAGTCGTTACCTATATAGGTCATTATGTTGCGGGACTACATCTTTATGGATGGCACAATTGTTGTGGCTGTACTCCTTTTTTATGACCTAATGTTATACACTAATGTTGTAACATTTCTCCCGTTTGTTTTACTTAATCTAGTGAGTCGTTACCTATGTAGGTCATTATGTTGCGGGACTACATCTTTATGGATGGCACTATTGTTGTAGCTGGATTCCTTTTTTATGACCTAATGTTATACACTAATGTTGTAACATTTCTCCCGTTTGTTTTACTTAATCTAGTGAGTCGTTACCTATATAGGTCATTATGTTGCGGGACTACATCTTTATGGATGGCAATATTGTTGTAGCTGTATTCCTTTTTGTATGACCTAATGTTATACACTAATGTTGTAACCTTTATCCCGTTTGTTTTACTTAATCTAGTGAGTCGTTACCTATGTAGGTCATTATGTTGCGGGACTACATCTCTATGGATGGCACTATTGTTGTAGCTGTATTCCTTTTTTATGACCTAATGTTACACACTAATGTTGTAAGCTTTCTCCCGTTTGTTTTACTTAATCTAGTGAGTCGTTACCTATGTAGGTCATTATGTTGCGGGACTACATCTTTATGGATGGCACTATTGTTGTAGCTGCACTCCCATTTTATGACCTAATATTATACATTAATGATTTAACATTTCTCCCGTTTGTTTTACTTAATCTAGTGAGTCGTTACCTATGTACGTCATTCTGTTGCGGGACTACATCTTTATGGATTGCACTATTGTTGTAGCGGTACTCCTTTTTTATGACCTAATGTTATACACTAATGTTGTAACATTTCTCCCGTTTGTTTTACTTAATCTAGTTAGACGTTACCTATATAAGTCATTATCTTGTGGGACTACATCTTTATGGATGGCACTATTGTTGTAGCTGTACTCCTTTTTTATGACCTAATGTTATACACTAATGTTGTAACATTTCTCCCGTTTGATTTACTTAATCTAGTTAGTCGTAACCTATATAGGTCATTATCTTGTGGGACTACATCTTTATGGATGGCACTATTGTTGTAGCTGTACTCCTTTTTTATGACCTAATGTTATACACTAATGTTGTAACATTTCTACCGTTTGTTTTACTTATTCTAGTTAGTCGTTACCTATAGAGGTCATTATCTTGTGGGACTACATCTTTATTGATGGCACTATTGTTGTAGCTCTATTCCTTTTTTAAGACCTAATGTTATACACTAATGTTGTAACATTTCTACCGTTTGTTTTACTTAATCTAGTGAGTCGTTACCTGTGTAGGTCATTATATTGCGGGACTACATCTTTATGGATGGCACTATTGTTGTAGCTGTATTCCTTTTTTATGACCTAATGTTATACACTAATGTTGTAACATTTCTACCGTTTGTTTTACTTAATCTAGTGAGTAGTCACCTATGTAGGTCATTATGTTGCGGGACTACATCTTTATGGATGGCACTATTGTTGTAGCTGTACTCCTTTTCCATGACCTAATGTTATACACTAATGTTGTAACATTTCTACCGTTTGTTTTACTTAATCTAGTTAGTCGTTACCTATATAGGTCATTATCTTATGGGACTACATCGTTATGGATGGCACTATTGTTGTAGCTGTACTCCTTTTTTATGACCTAATGTTATACACTAATGTTGTAACATTTCTACCGTTTGTTTTACTTAATCTATTTAGTCGTTACCTATGTAGGTCATTTTCTTGTGGGACTACATCCTTATGGATGGCACTAATGTTGTAGCTGTACTCCTTTTTTATGACCTAATGTTATACACTAATGTTGTAACATTTCTACCGTTTGTTTTACTTAATCTAGTGAGTCGTTACCTATGTAGGTCATTATGTTGCGGGACTACATCTTTATGGATTGCACTATTGTTGTAGCGGTACTCCTTTTTTATGACCTAATGTTATACACTAATGTTGTAACATTTCTCCCGTTTGTTTTACTTAATCTAGTTAGACGTTACCTATATAAGTCATTATCTTGTGGGACTACATCTTTATGGATGGCACTATTGTTGTAGCTGTACTCCTTTTTTATGACCTAATGTTATACACTAATGTTGTAACATTTCTCCCGTTTGATTTACTTAATCTAGTTAGTCGTAACCTATATAGGTCATTATCTTGTGGGACTACATCTTTATGGATGGCACTATTGTTGTAGCTGTACTCCTTTTTTATGACCTAATGTTATACACTAATGTTGTAACATTTCTACCGTTTGTTTTACTTAATCTAGTTAGTCGTTACCTATATAAGTCATTATCTTGTGGGACTACATCTTTATGAATGGCACTATTGTTGTAGCTGTACTCCTTTTTTATGACCTAACGTTATACACTAATGTTGTAACATTTCTACTGTTTGTTTTACTTAATCTAGTGAGTCGTTACCTATGTAGGTCATTATGTTGCGGGACTACATCTTTATGGATGGCACTATTGTTGAAGCTGTCTTCCTTTTTTATGACCTAATGTTATACACTAATGTTGTAAGCTTTCTCCCGTATTGTTTTACTTAATCTAGTGAGTCGTTACCTATATAGTTCATTATCTTGTGGGACTACATCTTTATGGTTGGCACTAATGTTGTAGCTGTATTCCTTTTTATATGACCTAATTTTATACACTAATGTTGTAACCTTCCTCCCGTTTGTTTTACTTAATCTTGTGAGTCGTTACCTATGTAGGTCATTATGTTGCGGGACTACATCTTTATGGATGGCACTATTGTTGTAGCTGTATTCCTTTTTTATGACCTAATGTTATACACTAATGTTGTAACATTTCTCCCGTTTGTTTTACTTAATCTAGTTAGTCGTTACCTATATAGGTCATTATCTTGTGGGACTACATCTTTATGGTTGGCACTAATGTTGTAGCTGTATTCCTTTTTTATGACCTAATGTTATACACTAATGTTGTAACATTTCTCCCGTTTGTTTTACTTAATCTAGTTAGTCGTTACCTATATAGGTCATTATCTTGTGGGACTACATCTTTATGGATGGCACTATTGTTGTAGCTGTATTCCTTTTTTATGACCTAATGTTATACACTAATGTTGTAACATTTCTCCCGTTTGTTTTACTTAATCTAGTTAGTCGTTACCTATATAGGTCATTATCTTGTGGGACTACATCTTTATTGTTGGCACTAATGTTGTAGCTGTATTCCTTTTTGTAGGTCCTAATGTTATACACTAATGTTGTAACCTTTCTCCCGTTTGTTTTACTTAATCTAGTGAGTCGTTACCTATGTAGGTCATTATGTTGCGGGACTACATCTTTATGGATGGCACTATTGTTGTAGCTGTACTCCTTTTTCATGACCTAATGTTATACACTAATGTTGTAACATTTCTCCCGTTTGTTTTACTTAATCTAGTGAGTCGTTACCTATGTAGGTCATTATGTTGCGGGACTACATCTTTACGGATGGCACTATTGTTGTAGCTGTATTCCTTTTTTATGACCTAATGTTATACACTAATGTTGTAACATTTCTCCCGTTTGTTTTACTTAATCTAGTAGGTCGTTACCTATATAGGTCATTATCTTGTGGGACTACATCTTTATGGATGGCATTATTGTTGTAGCTGTATTCCTTTTTGTATGACCTAATGTTATACACTAATGTTGTAACCTTTATCCCGTTTGTTTTACTTAATCTAGTGAGTCGTTACCTATGTAGGTCATTATGTTGCGGGACTACATCTCTATGGATGGCACTATTGTTGTAGCTGTATTCCTTTTTTATGACCTAATGTTATACACTAATGTTGTAACATTTCTACCGTTTGTTTTACTTAATCTAGTTAGTCGTTACCTATATAGGTCATTATCTTGTGGGACTACATCTTTATGGATGGCACTATTGTTGTAGCTCTATTCCTTTTTTAAGACCTAATGTTATACACTAATGTTGTAACATTTCTACCGTTTGTTTTACTTAATCTAGTGAGTCGTTACCTGTGTAGGTCATTATATTGCGAGACTACATCTTTATGGATGGCACTATTGTTGTAGCTGTATTCCTTTTTTATGACCTAATGTTATACACTAATGTTGTAACATTTCTACCGTTTGTTTTACTTAATCTAGTGCGTAGTTACCTATGTAGGTCATTATGTTGCGAGACTACATCTTTATGGATGGCACTATTGTTGTAGCTGTACTCCTTTTCCAAGACCTAATGTTATACACTAATGTTGTAACATTTCTACCGTTTGTTTTACTTAATCTAGTTAGACGTTACCTATATAGGTCATTATCTTGTGGGATTACATCTTTATGGATGGCACTATTGTTGTAGCTGTACTCCTTTTTTATGACCTAATGTCATACACTAATGTTGTAACATTTCTCCCGTTTGTTTTACTTAATCTAGTTAGTCGTTACCTATATAGGTCATTATCTTGTGGGACTACATCTTTATGGATGGCACTATTGTTGTAGCTGTACTCCTTTTTTATGACCTAATGTTATACACTAATGTTGTAACATTTCTACCGTTTGTTTAACTTAATCTAGTTAGTCGTTACCTATATAAGTCATTATCTTGTGGGACTACATCTTTATGGATGGCACTATTGTTGTAGCTGTACTCCTTTTTTATGACCTAATGTTATACACTAATGTTGTAACATTTATACCGTTTGTTTTACTTAATCTATTGAGTCGTTACCTATGTAGGTCATTATGTTGCGGGACTACATCTTTATGGATGGCACTATTGTTGTAGCTGTACTCCTTTTTTATGACCTAATGTTATACACTAATGTTGTAACATTTCTACCGTTTGTTTTGCTCAATCTTGTTAGTCGTTACCTATATAGGTCATTATCTTGTGGGACTACATCTTTATGGATGGCACTAATGTTGTAGCTGTATTCCTTTTTGTATGACCTAATGTTATACACTAATGTTGTAAGCTTTCTCCCGTTTGTTTTACTTAATCTAGTGAGTCGTTACCTATATAGGTCATTATCTTGTGGGACTACATCTTTATGGTTGGTACTAATGTTGTAGCTGTATTCCTTTTTGTATGACCTAATGTTATACACTAATGTTGTAAGCTTTCTCCCGTTTGTTTTACTTAATCTAGTGAGTCGTTCCCTATATAGGTCATTATCTTGTGGGACTACATCTTTATGGATGGCACTATTGTTGTAGCTGCACTCCTATTTTATGACCTAATATTATACACTAATGTTGTAACATTTCTCCGGTTTGTTTTACTTAATCTAGTGAGTCGTTACCTATGTAGGTCATTATGTTGCGGGACTACATCTTTATGGATGGCACTATTGTTGTAGCTGTATTCCTTTTTTATGACCTAATGTTATACACTAATATTGTAACATTTCTCCCGTTTGTTTTACTTAATCTAGTTAGTCGTTACCTATATAGGTCATTATCTTGTGGGACTACATCTTTATGGATGGCATTATTGTTGTAGCTGTATTCCTTTTTGTATGACCTAATGTTATACACTAATGTTGTAACCTTTATCCCGTTTGTTTTACTTAATCTAGTGAGTCGTTACCTATGTAGGTCATTATGTTGCGGGACTACATCTCTATGGATGGCACTATTGTTGTAGCTGTATTCCTTTTTTATGACCTAATGTTATACACTAATGTTGTAAGCTTTCTCCCGTTTGTTTTACTTAATCTAGTGAGTCGTTACCTATGTAGGTCATTATGTTGCGGGACTACATCTTTATGGATGGCACAATTGTTGTGGCTGTACTCCTTTTTTATGACCTAATGTTATACACTAATATTGTAACATTTCTCCCGTTTGTTTTACTTAATCTTGTGAGTCGTTACCTATGTAGGTCATTATGTTGCGGGACTACATCTTTATGGATGGCTCTATTGTTGTAGCTGCACTCCCATTTTATGACCTAATATTATACATTAATGATGTAACATTTCTCCCGTTTGTTTTACTTAATGAAGTGAGTCGTTACCTATATAGGTCATTATCTTGTCGGACTACATCTTTATGGTTGGCACTAATGTTGTAGCTGTATTCCTTTTTGTATGTCCTAATGTTATACACTAGTGTTGTAACCTTTCTCCCGTTTGTTTTACTTAATCTAGTGAGTCGTTACCTATGTAGGTCATTATGTTGCGGGACTACATCTTTATGGATGGCACTATTGTTGTAGCTGTACTCCTTTTTCATGACCTAATGTTATACACTAATGTTGTAACATTTCTCCCGTTTGTTTTACTTAATCTAGTGAGTCGTTACCTATGTAGGTCATTATGTTGCGGGACTACATCTTTATGGATGGCACTAATGTTGTAGCTGTATTCCTTTTAATGACCTAATGTTATACACTAATATTGTAACATTTCTCCCGTTTGTTTTACTTAATCTAGTTAGTCGTTACCTATATAGGTCATTATCTTTGGGACTACATCTTTATGGATGGCATTATTGTTGTAGCTGTATTCCTTTTTGTATGACCTAATGTTATACACTAATGTTGTAACCTTTATCCCGTTTGTTTTACTTAATCTAGTGAGTCGTTACCTATGTAGGTCATTATGTTGCGGGACTACATCTCTATGGATGGCACTATTGTTGTAGCTGTATTCCTTTTTTATGACCTAATGTTATACACTAATGTTGTAACATTTCTCCCGTTTGTTTTACATAATCTAGTGAGTCGTTACCTATGTAGGTCATTGTGTTGCGGGACTACATCTTTATGGATGGCACTATTGTTGTAGCTGTACTCCTTTTTTATGACCTAATGTTATACACTAATGTTGTAACATTTCTCCCGTTTGTTTTACTTAATCTAGTGAGTCGTTACCTATGTAGGTCATTATGTTGCGGGACTACATCTTTATGGATGGCACTATTGTTGTAGCTGTATTCCTTTTTTATGACCTAATGTTATACACTAATGTTGTAACATTTCTCCCGTTTGTTTTACTTAATCTGGTGAGTCGTTACCTATGTAGGTCATTATGTTGCGGGACTACATCTTTATGGATGGCACTATTGTTGTAGCTGTAATCCTTTTTTATGACCTAATGTTATACACTAATGTTGTAACATTTCTCAGGTTTGTTTTACTTAATCTAGTGAGTCGTTACCTATGTACGTCATTCTGTTGCGGGACTACATCTTTATGGATGGCACTATTGTTGTAGCTGTACTCCTTGTTCATGACCTAATGTTATACACTAATGTTGTAACATTTCTACCGTTTGTTTTACTTATTCTAGTTAGTCGTTACCTATAGAGGTCATTATCTTGTGGGACTACATCTTTATTGATGGCACTATTGTTGTAGCTCTATTCCTTTATTAAGACCTAATGTTATACACTAATGTTGTAACATTTCTACCGTTTGTTTTACTTAATCTAGTGAGTCGTTACCTGTGTAGGTCATTATATTGCGGGACTACATCTTTATGGATGGCACTATTGTTGTAGCTGTATTCCTTTTTTATGACCTAATGTTATACACTAATGTTGTAACATTTCTACCGTTTGTCTTACTTAATCTAGTGAGTAGTCACCTATGTAGGTCATTATGTTGCGGGACTACATCTTTATGGATGGCACTATTGTTGTAGCTGTACTCCTTTTCCATGACCTAATGTTATACACTAATGTTGTAACATTTCTACCGTTTGTTTTACTTAATCTAGTTAGGCGTTACCTATATAGGTCATTATCTTGTGGGACTACATCTTTATGGATGGCACTATTGTTGTAGCTGTACTCCTTTTTTATGACCTAATGTTATACACTTATGTTGTAACATTTCTCCGTTTGTTTTACTTAATCTAGTGAGTCGTTACCTATATAGGTCATTTTCTTGTGGGACTACATCTTTATGGATGGCATTATTGTTGTAGCTGTATTCCTTTTTGTATGACCTAATGTTATACACTAAAGTTGTAACATTTCTCCCGTTTGTTTTACTTAATCTAGTCAGTCGTTACCTATATAGGTCATTATCTTGTCGGACTACATCTTTATAGTTGGCACTAATGTTGTAGCTGTATTCCTTTTTGTATGTCCTAATGTTATACACTAATGTTGTAACCTTTCTCCCGTTTGTTTTACTTAATCTAGTGAGTCGTTACCTATGTAGGTCATTATCTTGTGGGACTACATCTTTATGGATGGCATTATTGTTGTAGCTGTATTCCTTTTTGTATGACCTAATGTTATACACTAATGTTTTAACCTTTCTCCCGTTTGTTTTACTTAATCTAGTTAGTCGTTACCTATGTAGGTCATTTTCTTGTGGGACTACATCTTTATGGATGGCACTATTGTTGTAGCTGTATTCCTTTTTTATGACCTAATGTTATACACTAATGTTGTAACATTTCTCCCGTTTGTTTTACTTAATCTAGTGAATCGTTACCTATGTAGGTCATTATGTTGCGGGACTACATCTTTATGGATGGCACTATTGTTGTAGCTGGATTCCTTTTTTATGACCTAATGTTATACACTAATGTTGTAACATTTCTCCCGTTTGTTTTACTTAATCTAGTGAGTCGTTACCTATATAGGTCATTATGTTGCGGGACTACATCTTTATGGATGGCAATATTGTTGTAGCTGTATTCCTTTTTGTATGACCTAATGTTATACACTAATGTTGTAACCTTTATCCCGTTTGTTTTACTTAATCTAGTGAGTCGTTACCTATGTAGGTCATTATGTTGCGGGACTACATCTCTATGGATGGCACTATTGTTGTAGCTGTATTCCTTTTTTATGACCTAATGTTATACACTAATGTTGTAAGCTTTCTCCCGTTTGTTTTACTTAATCTAGTGAGTCGTTACCTATGTAGGTCATTATGTTGCGGGACTACATCTTTATGGATGGCACAATTGTTGTGGCTGTACTCCTTTTTTATGACCTAATGTTATACACTAATATTGTAACATTTCTCCCGTTTGTTTTACTTAATCTTGTGAGTCGTTACCTATGTAGGTCATTATGTTTCGGGACTACATCTTTATGGATGGCACTATTGTTGTAGCTGCACTCCCATTTTATGACCTAATATTATACATTAATGATGTAACATTTCTCCCGTTTGTTTTACTTAATGTAGTGAGTCGTTACCTATATAGGTCATTATCTTGTCGGACTACATCTTTATGGTTGGCACTAATGTTGTAGCTGTATTCCTTTTTGTATGTCCTAATGTTATACACTAATGTTGTAACCTTTCTCCCGTTTGTTTTACTTAATCTAGTGAGTCGTTACCTATGTAGGTCATTATGTTGCGGGACTACATCTTTATGGATGGCACTATTGTTGTAGCTGTACTCCTTTTTCATGACCTAATGTTATACACTAATGTTGTAACATTTCTCCCGTTTGTTTTACTTAATCTAGTGAGTCGTTACCTATGTAGGTCATTATGTTGCGGGACTACATCTTTATGGATGGCACTAATGTTGTAGCTGTATTCCTTTTTTATGACCTAATGTTATACACTAATATTGTAACATTTCTCCCGTTTGTTTTACTTAATCTAGTTAGTCGTTACCTATATAGGTCATTATCTTGTGGGACTACATCTTTATGGATGGCATTATTGTTGTAGCTGTATTCCTTTTTGTATGACCTAATGTTATACACTAATGTTGTAACCTTTATCCCGTTTGTTTTACTTAATCTAGTGAGTCGTTACCTATGTAGGTCATTATGTTGCGGGACTACATCTCTATGGATGGCACTATTGTTGTAGCTGTATTCCTTTTTTATGACCTAATGTTATACACTAATGTTGTAACATTTCTCCCGTTTGTTTTACATAATCTAGTGAGTCGTTACCTATGTAGGTCATTGTGTTGCGGGACTACATCTTTATGGATGGCACTATTGTTGTAGCTGTACTCCTTTTTTATGACCTAATATTATACACTAATGTTGTAACATTTCTCCCGTTTGTTTTACTTAATCTAGTGAGTCGTTACCTATGTACGTCATTCTTTTGCGGGACTACATCTTTATGGATGGCACTATTGTTGTAGCTGTACTCCTTGTTCATGACCTAATGTTATACACTAATGTTGTAACATTTCTACCGTTTGTTTTACTTATTCTAGTTAGTCGTTACCTATAGAGGTCATTATCTTGTGGGACTACATCTTTATTGATGGCACTATTGTTGTAGCTCTATTCCTTTTTTAAGACCTAATGTTATACACTAATGTTGTAACATTTCTACCGTTTGTTTTACTTAATCTAGTGAGTCGTTACCTGTGTAGGTCATTATATTGCGGGACTACATCTTTATGGATGGCACTATTGTTGTAGCTGTATTCCTTTTTTATGACCTAATGTTATACACTAATGTTGTAACATTTCTACCGTTTGTTTTACTTAATCTAGTGAGTAGTCACCTATGTAGGTCATTATGTTGCGGGACTACATCTTTATGGATGGCACTATTGTTGTAGCTGTACTCCTTTTCCATGACCTAATGTTATACACTAATGTTGTAACCTTTCTACCGTTTGTTTTACTTAATCTAGTTAGGCGTTACCTATATAGGTCATTATCTTGTGGGACTACATCTTTATGGATGGCACTATTGTTGTAGCTGTACTCCTTTTTTATGACCTAATGTTATACACTTATGTTGTAACATTTCTCCGTTTGTTTTACTTAATCTAGTGAGTCGTTACCTATATAGGTCATTTTCTTGTGGGACTACATCTTTATGGATGGCATTATTGTTGTAGCTGTATTCCTTTTTGTATGACCTAATGTTATACACTAATGTTGTAACCTTTCTCCCGTTTGTTTTACTTAATCTAGTCAGTCGTTACCTATATAGGTCATTATCTTGTCGGACTACATCTTTATAGTTGGCACTAATGTTGTAGCTGTATTCTTTTTTGTATGTCCTAATGTTATACACTAATGTTGTAACCTTTCTCCCGTTTGTTTTACTTAATCTAGTGAGTCGTTACCTATGTAGGTCATTATGTTGCGGGACTACATCTTTATGGATGGCACTATTGTTGTAGCTGTATTCCTTTTTTATGACCTAATGTTATACACTAATGTTGTAACATTTCTCCCGTTTGTTTTACTTAATCTAGTGAGTCGTTACCTATATAGGTCATTATGTTGCGGGACTACATCTTTATGGATGGCACAATTGTTGTGGCTGTACTCCTTTTTTATGACCTAATGTTATACACTAATGTTGTAACATTTCTCCCGTTTGTTTTACTTAATCTAGTGAGTCGTTACCTATGTACGTCATTCTTTTGCGGGACTACATCTTTATGGATGGCACTATTGTTGTAGCTGTACTCCTTGTTCATGACCTAATTTTACACTAATGTTGTAACATTTCTACCGTTTGTTTTACTTATTCTAGTTAGTCGTTACCTATAGAGGTCATTATCTTGTGGGACTACATCTTTATTGATGGCACTATTGTTGTAGCTCTATTCCTTTTTTAAGACCTAATGTTATACACTAATGTTGTAACATTTCTACCGTTTGTTTTACTTAATCTAGTGAGTCGTTACCTGTGTAGGTCATTATATTGCGGGACTACATCTTTATGGATGGCACTATTGTTGTAGCTGTATTCCTTTTTTATGACCTAATGTTATACACTAATGTTGTAACATTTCTACCGTTTGTTTTACTTAATCTAGTGAGTAGTCACCTATGTAGGTCATTATGTTGCGGGACTACATCTTTATGGATGGCACTATTGTTGTAGCTGTACTCCTTTTCCATGACCTAATGTTATACACTAATGTTGTAACCTTTCTACCGTTTGTTTTACTTAATCTAGTTAGGCGTTACCTATATAGGTCATTATCTTGTGGGACTACATCTTTATGGATGGCACTATTGTTGTAGCTGTACTCCTTTTTTATGACCTAATGTTATACACTTATGTTGTAACATTTCTCCGTTTGTTTTACTTAATCTAGTGAGTCGTTACCTATATAGGTCATTTTCTTGTGGGACTACATCTTTATGGATGGCATTATTGTTGTAGCTGTATTCCTTTTTGTATGACCTAATGTTATACACTAATGTTGTAACCTTTCTCCCGTTTGTTTTACTTAATCTAGTCAGTCGTTACCTATATAGGTCATTATCTTGTCGGACTACATCTTTATAGTTGGCACTAATGTTGTAGCTGTATTCTTTTTTGTATGTCCTAATGTTATACACTAATGTTGTAACCTTTCTCCCGTTTGTTTTACTTAATCTAGTGAGTCGTTACCTATGTAGGTCATTATGTTGCGGGACTACATCTTTATGGATGGCACTATTGTTGTAGCTGTATTCCTTTTTTATGACCTAATGTTATACACTAATGTTGTAACATTTCTCCCGTTTGTTTTACTTAATCTAGTGAGTCGTTACCTATATAGGTCATTATGTTGCGGGACTACATCTTTATGGATGGCACAATTGTTGTGGCTGTACTCCTTTTTTATGACCTAATGTTATACACTAATGTTGTAACATTTCTCCCGTTTGTTTTACTTAATCTAGTGAGTCGTTACCTATGTAGGTCATTATGTTGCGGGACTACATCTTTATGGATGGCACTATTGTTGTAGCTGGATTCCTTTTTTATGACCTAATGTTATACACTAATGTTGTAACATTTCTCCCGTTTGTTTTACTTAATCTAGTGAGTCGTTACCTATATAGGTCATTATGTTGCGGGACTACATCTTTATGGATGGCAAAATTGTTGTAGCTGTATTCCTTTTTGTATGACCTAATGTTATATACTAATGTTGTAACCTTTATCCCGTTTGTTTTACTTAATCTAGTGAGTCGTTACCTATGTAGGTCATTATGTTGCGGGACTACATCTCTATGGATGGCACTATTGTTGTAGCTGTATTCCTTTTTTATGACCTAATGTTATACACTAATGTTGTAAGCTTTCTCCCGTTTGTTTTACTTAATCTAGTGAGTCGTTACCTATGTAGGTCATTATGTTGCGGGACTACATCTTTATGGATGGCACAATTGTTGTGGCTGTACTCCTTTTTTATGACCTAATGTTATACACTAATATTGTAACATTTCTCCCGTTTGTTTTACTTAATCTTGTGAGTCGTTACCTATGTAGGTCATTATGTTGCGGGACTACATCTTTATGGATGGCACTATCGTTGTAGCTGCACTCCCATTTTATGACCTAATATTATACATTAATGATGTAACATTTCTCCCGTTTGTTTTACTTAATGTAGTGAGTCGTTACCTATATAGGTCATTATCTTGTCGGACTACATCTTTATGGTTGGCACTAATGTTGTAGCTGTATTCCTTTTAGTATGTCCTAATGTTATACACTAATGTTGTAACCTTTCTCCCGTTTGTTTTACTTAATCTAGTGAGTCGTTACATATGTAGGTCATTATGTTGTGGGACTACATCTTTATGGATGGCATTATTGTTGTAGCTGTATTCCTTTTTTATGACCTAATGTTATACACTAATGTTGTAACATTTCTCCCGTTTGTTTTACATAATCTAGTGAGTCGTTACCTATGTAGGTCATTGTGTTGCGGGACTACATCTTTATGGATGGCACTATTGTTGTAGCTGTACTCCTTTTTTATGACCTAATGTTATACACTAATGTTGTAACATTTCTCCCGTTTGTTTTACTTAATCTAGTGAGTCGTTACCTATGTACGTCATTCTGTTGCGGGACAACATCTTTATGGATGGCACTATTGTTGTAGCTGTACTCCTTGTTCATGACCTAATGTTATACACTAATGTTGTAACATTTCTACCGTTTGTTTTACTTATTCTAGTTAGTCGTTACCTATAGAGGTCATTATCTTGTGGGACTACATCTTTATTGATGGCACTATTGTTGTAGCTCTATTCCTTTTTTAAGACCTAATGTTATACACTAATGTTGTAACATTTCTCCCGTTTGTTTTACTTAATCTAGTGAGTCGTTACCTATGTAGGTCATTATGTTGCGGGACTACATCTTTATGGATGGCACTATTGTTGTAGCTGGATTCCTTTTTTATGACCTAATGTTATACACTAATGTTGTAACATTTCTCCCGTTTGTTTTACTTAATCTAGTGAGTCGTTACCTATGTAGGTCATTATGTTGCGGGACTACATCTTTATGGATGGCACTATTGTTGTAGCTGTACTCCTTTTTCATGACCTAATGTTATACACTAATGTTGTAACATTTCTCCCGTTCGTTTTACTTAATCTAGTGAGTCGTTACCTATGTAGGTCATTATGTTGCGGGACTACATCTTTATGGATGGCACTAATGTTGTAGCTGTATTCCTTTTTTATGACCTAATGTTATACACTAATATTGTAACATTTCTCCCGTTTGTTTTACTTAATCTAGTTAGTCGTTACCTATATAGGTCATTATCTTGTGGGACTACATCTTTATGGATGGCATTATTGTTGTAGCTGTATTCCTTTTTGTATGACCTAATGTTATACACTAATGTTGTAACCTTTATCCCGTTTGTTTTACTTAATCTAGTCAGTCGTTACCTATATAGGTCATTATCTTGTCGGACTACATCTTTATAGTTGGCACTAATGTTGTAGCTGTATTCCTTTTTGTATGTCCTAATGTTATACACTAATGTTGTAACCTTTCTCCCGTTTGTTTTACTTAATCTAGTGAGTCGTTACCTATGTAGGTCATTATGTTGCGGGACTACATCTTTATGGATGGCACTATTGTTGTAGCTGTACTCATTTTTCATGACCTAATGTTATACACTAATGTTGTAACATTTCTACCGTTTGTTTTACTTAATCTAGTTAGTCGTTACCTATATAGGTCATTATCTTGTGGGACTACATCTTTATGGATGGCATTATTGTTGTAGCTGTATTCCTTTTTGTATGACCTAATGTTATACACTAATGTTGTAACATTTCTCCCGTTTGTTTTACTTAATCTAGTGAGTCGTTACCTGTGTAGGTCATTATATTGCGGGACTACATCTTTATGGATGGCACTATTGTTGTAGCTGTATTCCTTTTTTATGACCTAATGTTATACACTAATGTTGTAACATTTCTACCGTTTGTTTTACTTAATCTAGTGAGTAGTCACCTATGTAGGTCATTATGTTGCGGGACTACATCTTTATGGATGGCACTATTGTTGTAGCTGTACTCCTTTTCCATGACCTAATGTTATACACTAATGTTGTAACCTTTCTACCGTTTGTTTTACTTAATCTAGTTAGGCGTTACCTATATAGGTCATTATCTTGTGGGACTACATCTTTATGGATGGCACTATTGTTGTAGCTGTACTCCTTTTTTATGACCTAATGTTATACACTTATGTTGTAACATTTCTCCGTTTGTTTTACTTAATCTAGTGAGTCGTTACCTATATAGGTCATTTTCTTGTGGGACTACATCTTTATGGATGGCACTATTGTTGTAGCTGGATTCCTTTTTTATGACCTAATGTTATACACTAATGTTGTAACATTTCTCCCGTTTGTTTTACTTAATCTAGTGAGTCGTTACCTATATAGGTCATTATGTTGCGGGACTACATCTTTATGGATGGCACAATTGTTGTGGCTGTACTCCTTTTTTATGAAATAATGTTATACACTAATGTTGTAACATTTCTCCCGTTTGTTTTACTTAATCTAGTGAGTCGTTACCTATGTAGGTCATTATGTTGCGGGACTACATCTTTATGGATGGCACTATTGTTGTAGCTGGATTCCTTTTTTATGACCTAATGTTATACACTAATGTTGTAACATTTCTCCCGTTTGTTTTACTTAATCTAGTGAGTCGTTACCTATATAGGTCATTATGTTGCGGGACTACATCTTTATTGATGGCAATATTGTTGTAGCTGTATTCCTTTTTGTATGACCTAATGTTATATACTAATGTTGTAACCTTTATCCCGTTTGTTTTACTTAATCTAGTGAGTCGTTACCTATATAGGTCATTATCTTGTCGGACTACATCTTTATGGTTGGCACTAATGTTGTAGCTGTATTCCTTTTAGTATGTCCTAATGTTATACACTAATGTTGTAACCTTTCTCCCGTTTGTTTTACTTAATCTAGTGAGTCGTTACCTATGTAGGTCATTATGTTGCGGGACTACATCTTTATGGATGGCACTATTGTTGTAGCTGTACTCCTTTTTCATGACCTAATGTTATACACTAATGTTGTAACATTTCTCCCGTTCGTTTTACTTAATCTAGTGAGTCGTTACCTATGTAGGTCATTATGTTGCGGGACTACATCTTTATGGATGGCACTAATGTTGTAGCTGTATTCCTTTATTATGACCTAATGTTATACACTAATATTGTAACATTTCTCCCGTTTGTTTTACTTAATCTAGTTAGTCGTTACCTATATAGGTCATTATCTTGTGGGACTACATCTTTATGGATGGCATTATTGTTGTAGCTGTATTCCTTTTTGTATGACCTAATGTTATACACTAATGTTGTAACCTTTATCCCGTTTGTTTTACTTAATCTAGTGAGTCGTTACCTATGTAGGTCATTATGTTGCGGGACTACATCTCTATGGTTGGCACTATTGTTGTAGCTGTATTCCTTTTTTATGACCTAATGTTATACACTAATGTTGTAACATTTCTCCCGTTTGTTTTACATAATCTAGTGAGTCGTTACCTATGTAGGTCATTGTGTTGCGGGACTACATCTTTATGGATGGCACTATTGTTGTAGCTGTACTCCTTTTTTATGACCTAATGTTATACACTAATGTTGTAACATTTCTCCCGTTTGTTTTACTTAATCTAGTGAGTCGTTACCTATGTACGTCATTCTGTTGCGGGACAACATCTTTATGGATGGCACTATTGTTGTAGCTGTACTCCTTGTTCATGACCTAATGTTATACACTAATGTTGTAACATTTCTACCGTTTGTTTTACTTATTCTAGTTAGTCGTTACCTATAGAGGTCATTATCTTGTGGGACTACATCTTTATTGATGGCACTATTGTTGTAGCTCTATTCCTTTTTTAAGACCTAATGTTATACACTAATGTTGTAACATTTCTACCGTTTGTTTTACTTAATCTAGTGAGTCGTTACCTGTGTAGGTCATTATATTGCGGGACTACATCTTTATGGATGGCACTATTGTTGTAGCTGTATTCCTTTTTTATGACCTAATGTTATACACTAATGTTGTAACATTTCTACCGTTTGTTTTACTTAATCTAGTGAGTAGTCACCTATGTAGGTCATTATGTTGCGGGACTACATCTTTATGGATGGCACTATTGTTGTAGCTGTACTCCTTTTCCATGACCTAATGTTATACACTAATGTTGTAACATTTCTACCGTTTGTTTTACTTAATCTAGTTAGGCGTTACCTATATAGGTCATTATCTTGTGGGACTACATCTTTATGGATGGCACTATTGTTGTAGCTGTACTCCTTTTTTATGACCAAATGTTATACACTTATGTTGTAACATTTCTCCGTTTGTTTTACTTAATCTAGTGAGTCGTTACCTATATAGGTCATTTTCTTGTGGGACTACATCTTTATGGATGGCGATATTGTTGTAGCTGTATTCCTTTTTGTATGACCTAATGTTATACACTAATGTTGTAACCTTTCTCCCGTTTGTTTTACTTAATCTAGTCAGTCGTTACCTATATAGGTCATTATCTTGTCGGACTACATCTTTATAGTTGGCACTAATGTTGTAGCTGTATTCCTTTTTGTATGTCCTAATGTTATACACTAATGTTGTAACCTTTCTCCCGTTTGTTTTACTTAATCTAGTGAGTCGTTACCTATGTAGGTCATTATGTTGCGGGACTACATCTTTATGGATGGCACTATTGTTGTAGCTGTACTCATTTTCATGACCTTATGTTATACACTAATGTTGTAACATTTCTACCGTTTGTTTTACTTAATCTAGTTAGTTGTTACCTATATAGGTCATTATCTTGTGGGACTACATCTTTATGGATGGCATTATTGTTGTAGCTGTATTCCTTTTTGTATGACCTAATGTTATACACTAATGTTTTAACCTTTCTCCCGTTTGTTTTACTTAATCTAGTTAGTCGTTACCTATGTAGGTCATTTTCTTGTGGGACTACATCTTTATGGATGGCACTATTGTTGTAGCTGTATTCCTTTTTTATGACCTAATGTTATACACTAATGTTGTAACATTTCTCCCGTTTGTTTTACTTAATCTAGTGAGTCGTTACCTATGTAGGTCATTATGTTGCGGGACTACATCTTTATGGATGGCACAATTGTTGTGGCTGTACTCCTTTTTTATGACCTAATGTTATACACTAATGTTGTAACATTTCTCCCGTTTGTTTTACTTAATCTAGTGAGTCGTTACCTATGTAGGTCATTATGTTGCGGGACTACATCTTTATGGATGGCACAATTGTTGTAGCTGTACTCCTTTTTTATGACCTATTGTTATACACTAATGTTGTAACATTTCTCCCGTTTGTTTTACTTAATCTAGTGAGTCGTTACCTATGTAGGTCATTATGTTGCGGGACTACATCTTTATGAATGGCACTATTGTTGTAGCTGTATTCCTTTTTTATGACCTAATGTTATACACTAATGTTGTAACATTTCTCCGTTTGTTTTACTTAATCTAGTGAGTCGTTACCTATATAGGTCATTATGTTGCGGGATTACATCTTTGTGGATGGCACTATTGTTGTAGCTGTACTCCTTTTTTATGACCTAATGTTATACACTAATGTTGTAACATTTCTCCCGTTTGTTTTACTTAATCTAGTGAGTCGTTACCTATGTAGGTCATTATGTTGCGGGACTACATCTTTATGGATGGCACTATTGTTGTGGCTGTATTCCCTTTTTATGACCTAATGTTATACACTAATGTTGTAACATTTCTCCCGTTTGTTTTACTTAATCTAGTGAGTCGTTACCTACATAGGTCATTATGTTGCGGGACTACATCTTTATGGATGGCACTATTGTTGTAGCTGTACTCCTTTTTTATGACCTAATGTTATACACTAATATTGTAACATTTCTCCCGTTTGTTTTACTTAATCTAGTGAGTCGTTACCTATGTAGGTCATTATGTTGCGGGATTACATCTTTATGGATGGCACTATTGTTGTAGCTGTATTCGTTTTTATGACCTAATGTTATACACTAATGTTGTAACATTTCTCCCGTTTGTTTTACTTAATCTAGTGAGTCGTTACCTATGTAGGTCATTATGTTGCGGGACTACATCTTTATGGATGGCACTATTGTTGTAGCTGTACTCCTCTTTCACGACCTAATGTTATACACTAATGTTGTAACATTTCTACCGTTTGTTTTACTTAATCTAGTTAGTCGTTACCTATATAGGTCATTATGTTGCGGGACTACATCTTTATGGATGGCACTATTGTTGTAGCTGTATTCCTTTTATAAGACCTAATGTTATACACTAATGTTGTAACATTTCTACCGTTTGTTTTACTTAATCTAGTGAGTCGTTACCTGTGTAGGTCATTATATTGCGGGACTACATCTTTTTGGATGGCACTATTGTTGTAGCTGTATTCCTTTTTTATGACCTAATGTTATACACTAATGTTGTAACATTTCTACCGTTTGTTTTACTTAATCTAGTGAGTCGTTACCTATGTAGGTCATTATGTTGCGGGACTACATCTTTATGGATGGCACTATTGTTGTAGCTGTACTCCTTTTCCATGACCTAATGTTATACACTAATGTTGTAACATTTCTACCGTTTGTTTTACTTAATCTAGTTAGGCGTTACCTATATAGGTCATTATCTTGTGGGACTACATCTTTATGGATGGCACTATTGTTGTAGCTGTACTCTTTTTTTATGACCTAATGTTATACACTAATGTTGTAACATTTCTCACTTTTGTTTTACTTAATGTAGTGAGTCGTTACCTATGTAGGTCATTAACTTGTCGGACTACATCTTTATGGTTGGCACTAATGTTGTAGCTGTATTCCTTTTAGTATGTCCTAATGTTATACAATAATGTTGTAACCTTTCTCCCGTTTGTTTTACTTAATCTAGTGAGTCGTTACCTATGTAGGTCATTATGTTGCGGGACTACATCTTTATGGATGGCACAATTGTTGTAGCTGTACTCCTTTTTCATGACCTAATCTTATACACTAATGTTGTAACATTTATCCCGTTTGTTTTACTTAATCTAGTGAGTCGTTACCTATGTTGGTCATTATGTTGCGGTACTACATCTTTATGGATGGCACTATTGTTGTAGCTGTATTCCTTTTTTATGACCTAATGTTATGCACTAATGTTGTAACATTTCTCACGTTTGTTTTACTTAATCTAGTGAGTCGTTACCTATATAGGTCATTATGTTGCGGGACTACATCTTTGTGGATGGCACTATTGTTGTAGCTGTACTCCTTTTTTATGACCTAATGTTATACACTAATGTTGTAACATTTCTCACGTTTGTTTTACTTAATCTAGTGAGTCGTTACCTATATAGGTCATTATGTTGCGGGACTACATCTTTGTGGATGGCACTATTGTTGTAGCTGTACTCCTTTTTTATGACCTAATGTTATACACTAATGTTGTAACATTTCTCCCGTTTGTTTTACTTAATCTAGTGAGTCGTTACCTATGTAGGTCATTATGTTGCGGGACTACATCTTTATGGATGGCACTATTGTTGTGGCTGTATTCCCTTTTTATGACCTAATGTTATACACTAAAGTTGTAACATTTCTCCCGTTTGTTTTACTTAATCTAGTGAGTCGTTACCTATATAGGTCATTATGTTGCGGGACTACATCTTTATGGATGGCACTATTGTTGTAGCTGTACTCCTTTTTTATGACCTAATGTTATACACTAATATTGTAACATTTCTCCCGTTTGTTTTACTTAATCTAGTCAGTCGTTACCTATGTAGGTCATTATGTTGCGGGATTACATCTTTATGGATGGCACTATTGTTGTAGCTGTATTCTTTTTTATGACCTAATGTTATACACTAATGTTGTAACATTTCTCCCGTTTGTTTTACTTAATCTAGTGAGTCGTTACCTATGTAGGTCATTATGTTGCGGGACTACATCTTTATGGATGGCACTATTGTTGTAGCTGTATTCCTTTTTTAAGACCTAATGTTATACACTAATGTTGTAACATTTCTACCGTTTGTTTTACTTAATCTAGTGAGTCGTTACCTGTGTAGGTCATTATATTGCGGGACTACATCTTTATGGATGGCACTATTGTTGTAGCTGTACTCCTTTTTTATGACCTAATGTTATACACTAATGTTGTAACATTTCTCCCGTTTGCTTTCCTTAATCTAGTGAGTCGTTACCTATGTAGGTCATTATGTTGCGGGACTACATCTTTATGGATGGCACTATTGTTGTAGCTGTATTCCTTTTTTATGACCTAATGTTATACACTAATGTTGTAACATTTCTCCCGTTTGTTTTACTTAATCTAGTGAGTCGTTACCTATGTAGGTCATTATGTTGCGGGACTACATCTTTATGGATGGCACTATTGTTGTAGCTGTATTCCTTTTTTATGACCTAATGTTATACACTAATGTTGTAACATTTCTCCCGTTTGTTTTACTTAATCTAGTGAGTCGTTACCTATGTAGGTCATTATGTTGCGGGACTACATCTTTATGGATGGCACTATTGTTGTAGCTGTACACCTTTTTCATGACCTAATGTTATACACTAATGTTGTAACATTTCTCCCGTTTGTTTTACTTAATCTAGTTAGTCGTTACCTATATAGGTCATTATCTTGTGGGACTACATCTTTATGGATGGCACTATTGTTGTAGCTGTATTCTTTTTTTAAGACCTAATGTTATACACTAATGTTGTAACATTTCTACCGTTTGTTTTACTTAATCTAGTGAGTCGTTACCTATGTAGGTCATTATGTTGCGGGACTACATCTTTATGGATGGCACAATTGTTGTAGCTGTACTCCTTTTTTATGACCTAATGTTATACACTAATGTTGTAACATTTCTCCCGTTTGTTTTACTTAATCTAGTGAGTCGTTACCTATGTAGGTCATTATGTTGCGGGACTACATCTTTATGGATGGCACTATTGTTGTAGCTGTATTCCTTTTTTATGACCTAATGTTATACACTAATGTTGTAACATTTCTCCTGTTTGTTTTACTTAATCTAGTAAGTCGTTACCTATATAGGTCATTATGTTGCGGGACTACATCTTTATGGATGGCACTATTGTTGTAGCTGTACTCCTATTTTATGACCTAATGGTTTACACTAATGTTGTAACATTTCTCCCGTGTGTTTTACATAATCTAGTGAGTCGTTACCTATGTAGGTCATTGTGTTGCGGGACTACATCTTTATGGATGGCACTATTGTTGTAGCTGTACTCCTTTTTTATGACCTAATGTTATACACTAATGTTGTAACATTTCTCCCGTTTGTTTTACTTAATCTAGTGAGTCGTTACCTATGTACGTCATTCTGTTGCGGGACTACATCTTTATGGATGGCACTATTGTTGTAGCTGTACTCCTTGTTCATGACCTAATGTTATACACTAATGTTGTAACATTTCTACCGTTTGTTTTACTTATTCTAGTTAGTCGTTACCTATAGAGGTCATTATCTTGTGGGACTACATCTTTATTGATGGCACTATTGTTGTAGCTCTATTCCTTTTTTAAGACCTAATGTTATACACTAATGTTGTAACATTTCTACCGTTTGTTTTACTTAATCTAGTGAGTCGTTACCTGTGTAGGTCATTATATTGCGGGACTACATCTTTATGGATGGCACTATTGTTGTAGCTGTATTCCTTTTTTATGACCTAATGTTATACACTAATGTTGTAACATTTCTACCGTTTGTTTTACTTAATCTAGTGAGTAGTCACCTATGTAGGTCAATATGTTGCGGGACTACATCTTTATGGATGGCACTATTGTTGTAGCTGTACTCCTTTTCCATGACCTAATGTTATACACTAATGTTGTAACATTTCTACCGTTTGTTTTACTTAATCTAGTTAGGCGTTACCTATATAGGTCATTATCTTGTGGGACTACATCTTTATGGATGGCACTATTGTTGTAGCTGTACTCCTTTTTAATGACCTAATGTTATACACTTATGTTGTAACATTTCTCCGTTTGTTTTACTTAATCTAGTGAGTCGTTACCTATATAGGTCATTTTCTTGTGGGACTACATCTTTATGGATGGCATTATTGTTGTAGCTGTATTCCTTTTTGTATGACCTAATGTTATACACTAATGTTGTAACCTTTCTCCCGTTTGTTTTACTTAATCTAGTCAGTCGTTACCTATATAGGTCATTATCTTGTCGGACTACATCTTTATAGTTGGCACTAATGTTGTAGCTGTATTCCTTTTTGTATGTCCTAATGTTATACACTAATGTTGTAACCTTTCTCCCGTTTGTTTTACTTAATCTAGTGAGTCGTTACCTATGTAGGTCATTATGTTGCGGGACTACATCTTTATGGATGGCACTATTGTTGTAGCTGTACTCATTTTTCATGACCTAATGTTATACACTAATGTTGTAACTTTTCTACCGTTTGTTTTACTTAAACTAGTTAGTTGTTACCTATATAGGTCATTATCTTGTGGGACTACATCTTTATGGATGGCATTATTGTTGTAGCTGTATTCCTTTTTGTATGACCTAATGTTATACACTAATGTTTGAACCTTTCTCCCGTTTGTTTTACTTAATCTAGTTAGTCGTTACCTATGTAGGTCATTTTCTTGTGGGACTACATCTTTATGGATGGCACTATTGTTGTAGCTGTATTCCTTTTTTATGACCTAATGTTATACACTAATGTTGTAACATTTCTCCCGTTTGTTTTACTTAATCTAGTGAGTCGTTACCTATGTAGGTCATTATGTTGCGGGACTACATCTTTATGGATGGCACAATTGTTGTGGCTGTACTCCTTTTTTATGACCTAATGTTATACACTAATGTTGTAACATTTCTCCCGTTTGTTTTACTTAATCTAGTGAGTCGTTACCTATGTAGGTCATTATGTTGCGGGACTACATCTTTATGGATGGCACTATTGTTGTAGCTGGATTCCTTTTTTATGACCTAATGTTATACACTAATGTTGTAACATTTCTCCCGTTTGTTTTACTTAATCTAGTGAGTCGTTACCTATATAGGTCATTATGTTGCGGGACTACATCTTTATGGATGGCAATATTGTTGTAGCTGTATTCCTTTTTTATGACCTAATGTTATACACTAATGTTGTAACATTTCTCCCGTTTGTTTTACTTAATCTAGTGAGTCGTTACCTATGTTGGTCATTATGTTGCGGTACTACATCTTTATGGATGGCACTGTTGTTGTAGCTGTATTCCTTTTTGTATGACCTAATGTTATACACTAATGTTGTAACATTTCTCCCGTTTGTTTTACTTAATCTACTGAGTCGTTACCTATGTAGGTCATTATGTTGCGGGACTACATCTTTATGGATGGCACTATTGTTGTAGCTGTATTACTTTTTTATGACCTAATGTTATACACTAATGTTGTAACATTTCACCCGTTTGTTTTACTTAATCTAGTGAGTCGTTACCTATATAGGTCATTATGTTGCGGGACTACATCTTTATGAATGGCACTATTGTTGTAGCTGTATTCTTTTTTATGACCTAATGTTATACACTAATGTTGTAACATTACTCCCGTTTGTTTTACTTAATCTAGTGAGTCGTTACCTATGTAGGTCATTATGTTGCGGGACTACATCTTTATGAATGGCACTATTGTTGTAGCTGTACTCCTTTTTCATGACCTAATGTTATACACTAATGTTGTAACATTTCTACTGTTTGTTTTACTTAATCTAGTTAGTCGTTACCTATATAGGTCATTATCTTGTGGGACTACATCTTTATGGATGGCACTATTGTTGTAGCTGTATTCCTTTTTTAAGACCTAATGTTATACACTAATGTTGTAACAGTTCTACCGTTTGTTTTACTTAATCTAGTGAGTCGTTACCTGTGTAGGTCATTATATTGCGGGACTACATCTTTTTGGACGGCACTATTGTTGTAGCTGTATTCCTTTTTTATGACTTAATGTTATACACTAATATTGTAACATTTCTACCGTTTGTTTTACTTAATCTAGTGAGTCGTTACCTATGTAGGTCATTATGTTGCGGGACTACATCTTTATGGATGGCACTATTGTTGTAGCTGTACTCCTTTTCCATGACCTAATGTTATACACTAATGTTGTAACATTTCTACCGTTTGTTTTACTTAATCTAGTTAGGCGTTACCTATATAGGTCATTATCTTGTGGGACTACATCTTTATGGATGGCACTATTGTTGTAGCTGTACTCCTTTTTTATGACCTAATGTTATACACTAATGTTGTAACATTTCTCCCGTTTGTTTTACTTAATGTAGTGAGTCGTTACCTATATAGGTCATTATCTTGTCGGACTACATCTTTATGGTTGGCACTAATGTTGTAGCTGTATTCCTTTTTGTATGTCCTAATGTCATACAATAATGTTGTAACATTTCTCCCGTTTGTTTTACTTAATCTAGTGAGTCGTTACCTATGTAGGTCATTATGTTGCGGGACTACATCTTTATGGATGGAACTATTGTTGTAGCTGTATTCCTTTTTTATGACCTAATGTTATACACTAATGTTGTAACATTTCTCCCGTTTGTTTTACTTAATATAGTGAGTCGTTACCTATGTAGGTCATTATGTTGCGGGACTACATCTTTATGGATGGCACAATTGTTGCAGCTGTACTCCTTTTTTATGACCTATTGTTATACACTAATGTTGTAACATTTCTCCCGTTTGTTTTACTTAATCTAGTGAGTCGTTACCTATGTAGGTCATTATGTTGCGGGACTACATCTTTATGGATGGCACTATTGTTGTAGCTGTATTCCTTTTTTATGACCTAATGTTATACACTAATGTTGTAACATTTCTCCCGTTTGTTTTACTTAATCTAGTGAGTCGTTACCTATATAGGTCATTATGTTGCGGGACTACATCTTTATGGATGGCACTATTGTTGTAGCTGTACTCCTTTTTTATGACCTAATAGTTTACACTAATGTTTTAACATTTCTCCCATGTGTTTTACTTAATCTAGTGAGTCGTTACCTATGTAGGTCATTATGTTGCGGGACTACATCTTTATGGATGGCACTATTGTTGTAGCTGTATTCCTTTTTTATGACCTAATGTTATACACTAATGTTGTAACATTTCTCACGTTTGTTTTACTTAATCTAGTGAGTCGTTACCTATATAGGTCATTATGTTGCGGGACTACATCTTTGTGGATGGCACTATTGTTGTAGCTGTACTTTTTTTCTATGACCTAATGTTATACACTAATGTTGTAACATTTCTCCCGTTTGTTTTACTTAATCTAGTGAGTCGTTACCTATGTAGGTCATTATGTTGCGGGACTACATCTTTATGGATGGCACTATTGTTGTGGATGTATTCCTTTTTTATGACCTAATGTTATACACTAATGTTGTAACATTTATCCCGTTTGTTTTACTTAATCTAGTGAGTCGTTACCTATGTAGGTCATTATGTTGCGGGACTACATCTTTATGAATGGCACTATTGTTGTAGCTGTATTCCTTTTTTATGACCTAATGTTATACACTAATGTTGTAACATTTCTCCGTTTGTTTTACTTAATCTAGTGAGTCGTTACCTATATAGGTCATTATGTTGCGGGACTACATCTTTATGGATGGCACTATTGTTGTAGCTGTACTCCTTTTTTATGACCTAATGTTATACACTAATATTGTAACATTTCTCCCGTTTGTTTTACTTAATCTAGTGAGTCGTTACCTATGTAGGTCATTATGTTGCGGGATTACATCTTTATGGATGGCACTATTGTTGTAGCTGTATTCTTTTTTATGACCTAATGTTATACACTAATGTTGTAACATTTCTCCCGTTTGTTTTACTTAATCTAGTGAGTCGTTACCTATGTAGGTCATTATGTTGCGGGACTACATCTTTATGGATGGCACTATTGTTGTAGCTGTACTCCTTTTTCATGACCTAATCTTATACACTAATGTTGTAACATTTCTCCCGTTTGTTTTACTTAATCTAGTGAGTCGTTACCTATGTTGGTCATTATGTTGCGGTACTACATCTTTATGGATGGCACTATTGTTGTAGCTTTATTCCTTTTTTATGACCTAATGTTATGCACTAATGTTGTAACATTTCTCACGTTTGTTTTACTTAATCTAGTGAGTCGTTACCTATATAGGTCATTATGTTGCGGGACTACATCTTTGTGGATGGCACTATTGTTGTAGCTGTACTCCTTTTTTATGACCTAATGTTATACACTAATGTTGTAACATTTCTCACGTTTGTTTTACTTAATCTAGTGAGTCGTTACCTATTTAGGTCATTATGTTGCGGGACTACATCTTTGTGGATGGCACTATTGTTGTAGCTGTACTCCTTTTCTATGACCTAATGTTATACACTAATGTTGTAACATTTCTCCCGTTTGTTTTGCTTAATCTAGTGAGTCGTTACCTATGTAGGTCATTATGTTGCGGGACTACATCTTTATGGATGGCACTATTGTTGTGGCTGTATTCCCTTTTTATGACCTAATGTTATACACTAATGTTGTAACATTTCTCCCGTTTGTTTTACTTAATCTAGTGAGTCGTTACCTATATAGGTCATTATGTTGCGGGACTACATCTTTATGGATGGCACTATTGTTGTAGCTGTACTCCTTTTTTATGACCTAATGTTATACACTAATATTGTAACATTTCTCCCGTTTGTTTTACTTAATCTAGTGAGTCGTTACCTATGTAGGTCATTATGTTGCGGGATTACATCTTTATGGATGGCACTATTGTTGTAGCTGTATTCTTTTTTATGACCTAATGTTATACACTAATGTTGTAACATTTCTCCCGTTTGTTTTACTTAATCTAGTGAGTCGTTACCTATGTAGGTCATTATGTTGCGGGACTACATCTTTATGGATGGCACTATTGTTGTAGCTGTATTCCTTTTTTAAGACCTAATGTTATACACTAATGTTGTAACATTTCTACCGTTTGTTTTACTTAATCTAGTGAGTCGTTACCTGTGTAGGTCATTATATTGCGGGACTACATCTTTTTGGATGGCACTATTGTTGTAGCTGTATTCCTTTTTTATGACCTAATGTTATACACTAATGTTGTAACATTTCTACCGTTTGTTTTACTTAATCTAGTGAGTCGTTACCTATGTAGGTCATTATGTTGCGGGACTACATCTTTATGGATGGCACTATTGTTGTAGCTGTACTCCTTTTCCATGACCTAATGTTATACACTAATGTTGTAACATTTCTACCGTTTGTTTTACTTAATCTAGTTAGGCGTTACCTATATAGGTCATTATCTTGTGGGACTACATCTTTATGGATGGCACTATTGTTGTAGCTGTACTCTTTTTTTATGACCTAATGTTATACACTAATGTTGTAACATTTCTCACTTTTGTTTTACTTAATGTAGTGAGTCGTTACCTATATAGGTCATTATCTTGTCGGACTACATCTTTATGGTTGGCACTAATGTTGTAGCTCTATTCCTTTTTGTATGTCCTAATGTTATACAATAATGTTGTAACCTTTCTCCCGTTTGTTTTACTTAATCTAGTGAGTCGTTACCTATGTAGGTCATTATGTTGCGGGACTACATCTTTATGGATGGCACTATTGTTGTAGCTGTACTCCTTTTTTATGACCTAATGTTATACACTAATGTTGTAACATTTCTCCCGTTTGTTTTCCTTAATCTAGTGAGTCGTTACCTATGTAGGTCATTATGTTGCGGGACTACATCTTTATGGATGGCACTATTGTTGTAGCTGTATTCCTTTTTTATAACCTAATGTTATACACTAATGTTGTAACATTTCTCCCGTTTGTTTTACTTAATCTAGTGAGTCGTTACCTATGTAGGTCATTATGTTGCGGGACTACATCTTTATGGATGGCACTATTGTTGTAGCTGTATTCCTTTTTTATGACCTAATGTTATACACTAATGTTGTAACATTTCTCCCGTTTGTTTTACTTAATCTAGTGAGTCGTTACCTATGTAGGTCATTATGTTGCGGGACTACATCTTTATGGATGGCACTATTGTTGTAGCTGTACACCTTTTTCATGACCTAATGTTATACACTAATGTTGTAACATTTCTCCCGTTTGTTTTACTTAATCTAGTTAGTCGTTACCTATATAGGTCATTATCTTGTGGGACTACATCTTTATGAATGGCACTATTGTTGTAGCTGTATCCTTTTTTTAAGACCTAATGTTATACACTAATGTTGTAACATTTCTACCGTTTGTTTTACTTAATCTAGTGAGTCGTTACCTATGTAGGTCATTATGTTGCGGGACTACATCTTTATGGATGGCACAATTGTTGTAGCTGTACTCCTTTTTTATGACCTAATGTTATACACTAATGTTGTAACATTTCTCCCGTTTGTTTTACTTAATCTAGTGAGTCGTTACCTATGTAGGTCATTATGTTGCGGGACTACATCTTTATGGATGGCACTATTGTTGTAGCTGTATTCCTTTTTTATGACCTAATGTTATACACTAATGTTGTAACATTTCTCCTGTTTGTTTTACTTAATCTAGTAAGTCGTTACCTATATAGGTCATTATGTTGCGGGACTACATCTTTATGGATGGCACTATTGTTGTAGCTGTACTCCTATTTTATGACCTAATGGTTTACACTAATGTTGTAACATTTCTCCCGTGTGTTTTACTTAATCTAGTGAGTCGTTACCTATGTAGGTCATTATGTTGCGGGACTACATCTTTATGGATGGCACTATTGTTGTAGCTGTATTCCTTTTTTATGACCTAATGTTATACACTAATGTTGTAACATTTCTCCCGTTTGTTTTACTTAATCTAGTGAGATGTTACCTATGTAGGTCATTATGTTGCGGGACTACATCTTTATGGATGGCACTATTGTTGTAGCTGTATTCCTTTTTTATGACCTAATGTTATACACTAATGTTGTAACATTTCTCCCGTTTGTTTTACTTAATCTAGTGAGTCGTTACCTATGTAGGTCATTATGTTGCGGGACTACATCTTTATGGATGGCACTATTGTTGTAGCTGTATTCCTTTTTTATGACCTAATGTTATACACTAATGTTGTAACATTTCTCCCGTTTGTTTTACTTAATCTAGTGAGTCGTTACCTATATAGGTCATTATGTTGCGGGACTACATCTTTATGGATGGCACTATTGTTGTAGCTGTACTCCTTTTTTATGACCTAATGTTATACACTAATTTTGTAACATTTCTCCCGTTTGTTTTACTTAATCTAGTGAGTCGTTACCTATGTAGGTCATTAAGTTGCGGGACTACATCATTATGAATGGCACTATTGTTGTAGCTGTATTCCTTTTTTATGACCTAATGTTATACACTAATGTTGTAACATTTCTCCGTTTGTTTTACTTAATCTAGTGAGTCGTTACCTATATAGGTCATTATGTTGCGGGACTACATCTTTATGGATGGCACTATTGTTGTAGCTGTACTCCTTTTTTATGACCTAATGTTATACACTAATATTGTAACATTTCTCCCGTTTGTTTTACTTAATCTAGTGAGTCGTTACCTATGTAGGTCATTATGTTGCGGGATTACATCTTTATGGATGGCACTATTGTTGTAGCTGTATTCTTTTTTATGACCTAATGTTATACACTAATGTTGTAACATTTCTCCCGTTTGTTTTACTTAATCTAGTGAGTCGTTACCTATGTAGGTCATTATGTTGCGGGACTACATCTTTATGGATGGCACTATTGTTGTAGCTGTACTCCTTTTTCATGACCTAATCTTATACACTAATGTTGTAACATTTCTCCCGTTTGTTTTACTTAATCTAGTGAGTCGTTACCTATGTTGGTCATTATGTTGCGGTACTACATCTTTATGGATGGCACTATTGTTGTAGCTGTATTCCTTTTTTATGACCTAATGTTATGCACTAATGTTGTAACATTTCTCACGTTTGTTTTACTTAATCTAGTTAGTCGTTACCTATATAGGTCATTATGTTGCGGGACTACATCTTTGTGGATGGCACTATTGTTGTAGCTGTACTCCTTTTTTATGACCTAATGTTATACACTAATGTTGTAACATTTCTCACGTTTGTTTTACTTAATCTAGTGAGTCGTTACCTATATAGGTCATTATGTTGCGGGACTACATCTTTGTGGATGGCACTATTGTTGTAGCTGTACTCCTTTTTTATGACCTAATGTTATACACTAATGTTGTAACATTTCTCCCGTTTGTTTTACTTAATCTAGTGAGTCGTTACCTATGTAGGTCATTATGTTGCGGGACTACATCTTTATGGATGGCACTATTGTTGTGGCTGTATTCCCTTTTTATGACCTAATGTTATACACTAATGTTGTAACATTTCTCCCGTTTGTTTTACTTAATCTAGTGAGTCGTTACCTATATAGGTCATTATGTTGCGGGACTACATCTTTATGGATGGCACTATTGTTGTAGCTGTACTCCTTTTTTATGACCTAATGTTATACACTAATATTGTAACATTTCTCCCGTTTGTTTTACTTAATCTAGTGAGTCGTTACCTATGTAGGTCATTATGTTGCGGGATTACATCTTTATGGATGGCACTATTGTTGTAGCTGTATTCTTTTTTATGACCTAATGTTATACACTAATGTTGTAACATTTCTCCCGTTTGTTTTACTTAATCTAGTGAGTCGTTACCTATGTAGGTCATTATGTTGCGGGACTACATCTTTATGGATGGCACTATTGTTGTAGCTGTATTCCTTTTTTAAGACCTAATGTTATACACTAATGTTGTAACATTTCTAACGTTTGTTTTACTTAATCTAGTGAGTCGTTACCTGTGTAGGTCATTATATTGCGGGACTACATCTTTTTGGATGGCACTATTGTTGTAGCTGTATTCCTTTTTTATGACCTAATGTTATACACTAATGTTGTAACATTTCTACCGTTTGTTTTACTTAATCTAGTGAGTCGTTACCTATGTAGGTCATTATGTTGCGGGACTACATCTTTATGGATGGCACTATTGTTGTAGCTGTACTCCTTTTCCATGACCTAATGTTATACACTAATGTTGTAACATTTCTACCGTTTGTTTTACTTAATCTAGTTAGGCGTTACCTATATAGGTCATTATCTTGTGGGACTACATCTTTATGGATGGCACTATTGTTGTAGCTGTACTCTTTTTTTATGACCTAATGTTATACACTAATGTTGTAACATTTCTCACTTTTGTTTTACTTAATGTAGTGAGTCGTTACCTATATAGGTCATTATATTGTCGGACTACATCTTTATGGTTGGCACTAATGTTGTAGCTGTATTCCTTTTTGTATGTCCTAATGTTATACAATAATGTTGTAACCTTTCTCCCGTTTGTTTTACTTAATCTAGTGAGTCGTTACCTATGTAGGTCATTATGTTGCGGGACTACATCTTTATGGATGGCACTATTGTTGTAGCTGTACTCCTTTTTTATGACCTAATGTTATACACTAATGTTGTAACATTTCTCCCGTTTGTTTTCCTTAATCTAGTGAGTCGTTACCTATGTAGGTCATTATGTTGCGGGACTACATCTTTATGGATAGCACTATTGTTGTAGCTGTATTCCTTTTTTATGACCTAATGTTATACACTAATGTTGTAACATTTCTCCCGTTTGTTTTACTTAATCTAGTGAGTCGTTACCTATGTAGGTCATTATGTTGCGGGACTACATCTTTATGGATGGCACTATTGTTGTAGCTGTACACCTTTTTCATGACCTAATGTTATACACTAATGTTGTAACATTTCTACCGTTTGTTTTACTTAATCTAGTGAGTCGTTACCTATGTAGGTCATTATGTTGCGGGACTACATCTTTATGGATGGCACAATTCTTGTAGCTGTACTCCTTTTTTATGACCTAATGTTATACACTAATGTTGTAACATTTCTCCCGTTTGTTTTACTTAATCTAGTGAGTCGTTACCTATGTAGGTCATTATGTTGCGGGACTACATCTTTATGGATGGCACTATTGTTGTAGCTGTATTCCTTTTTTATGACCTAATGTTATACACTAATGTTGTAACATTTCTCCTGTTTGTTTTACTTAATCTAGTAAGTCGTTACCTATATAGGTCATTATGTTGCGGGACTACATCTTTATGGATGGCACTATTGTTGTAGCTGTACTCCTATTTTATGACCTAATGGTTTACACTAATGTTGTAACATTTCTCCCGTGTGTTTTACTTAATCTAGTGAGTCGTTACCTATGTAGGTCATTATGTTGCGGGACTACATCTTTATGGATGGCACTATTGTTGTAGCTGTATTCCTTTTTTATGACCTAATGTTATACACTAATGTTGTAACATTTCTCCCGTTTGTTTTACTTAATCTAGTGAGATGTTACCTATGTAGGTCATTATGTTGCGGGACTACATCTTAATGGATGGCACTATTGTTGTAGCTGTATTCCTTTTTTATGACCTAATGTTATACACTAATGTTGTAACATTTCTCCCGTTTGTTTTACTTAATCTAGTGAGTCGTTACCTATGTAGGTCATTATGTTGCGGGACTACATCTTTATGGATGGCACTATTGTTGTAGCTGTATTCCTTTTTTATGACCTAATGTTATACACTAATGTTGTAACATTTCTCCCGTTTGTTTTACTTAATCTAGTGAGTCGTTACCTATATAGGTCATTATGTTGCGGGACTACATCTTTATGGATGGCACTATTGTTGTAGCTGTACTCCTTTTTTATGACCTAATGTTATACACTAATGTTGTAACATTTCTCCCGTTTGTTTTACTTAATCTAGTGAGTCGTTACCTATGTAGGTCATTATGTTGCGGGACTACATCTTTATGGATGGCACTATTGTTGTAGCTGTATTCTTTTTTATGACCTAATGTTATACACTAATGTTGTAACATTTCTCCCGTTTGTTTTACTTAATCTAGTGAGTCGTTACCTATGTAGGTCATTATGTTGCGGGAACTCATCTTTATGGATGGCACTATTGTTGTAGCTGTATTCTTTTTTATGACCTAATGTTATACACTAATGTTGTAACATTTCTCCCGTTTGTTTTACTTAATCTAGTGAGTCGTTACCTATGTAGGTCATTATGTTGCGGGACTACATCTTTATGGATGGCACTATTGTTGTAGCTGTACTCCTTTTTTATGACCTAATGTTATACACTAATGTTGTAACATTTCTCCCGTTTGTTTTACTTAATCTAGTGAGTCGTTACCTATGTAGGTCTATATGTTGCGGGACTACATCTTTATGGATGGTACTACTGTTGTAGCTGTATTCCTTTTTTATGACCTAATGTTATACACTAATGTTGTAACATTTCTCCCGTTTGTTTTACTTAATCTAGTGAGTCGTTACCTATGTAGGTCATTATCTTGTGGGACTACGTCTTTATGGTTGGTACTAATGTTGTAGCTGTATTCCTTTTTGTATGACCTAATGTTATACACTAATGTTGTAACATTTCTAAAGTTTGTTTTACTTAATCTAGTTAGTCGTTACCTATGTAGGTCATTATGTTGTATGGCTACATCTTTATGGATGGCATTATTGTTGTAGCTGTACTCCTTTTTATGACCTAATGTTATAAACTAATGTTGTAACTGTCCTCCCGTTTGTTTCACCTAATCTAATGCGTCGTTACCTATATAGGTCATTATCTTGTGGGACTACATCCTTATGGATGGCACTATTGTTGTAGCTGTACTCCTTTTTTATGACCAAATGTTATACACTAATGTTGTAACATTTCTCCCTTTTGTTTCACCTAATCTAGTGAGTCGTTACCTATGTAGGTCATTATGTTGGGGGACTACATCTTTATGGATGGCACTTTTGTGTTAGCTGTACTCCTTTGTGTATGACCTAATGTTATACACTAATTTTGTATTATTACTCCCATTTGTTTTACTTAATCTAGTGAGTCGTTATTTATATAGGTCATTATCTTGCGGGACTACATCTTTATGGACGGCACTATTGTTGTAGTTGTGCTCCTTTGTGTATGACCTAATGTTATACACTAATGTTGTAACCTTTCTCCCGTTTGTTTTACTTAATCTAGTGAGTCGTTACCTATTTAGGTCATTATGTTGCTTGACTACATCTTTATGGATGGCACTATTGTTGTAGCTGTACTCCTTTTTGTATGACCTAATATTATACACTAATGTTGTAACATTTCTGCCGTTTGGTTTACTTAATCTAGTGAGTCGTTACCTATTTAGGTCATTATGTTGCGGGACTACATCTTTATGATGGCACTATTGTTGTAGCTGTACTCCTTTTTGTATGACCTAATATTATACACTAATGTTGTAACATTTCTCCCGTTTGTTTTACTTAATCTAGTGAGTCGTTACCTATTTAGGACATTATGTTGCGGGACTACATCTTTATGGATGGCACTATTGTTGTAGCTGTACTCCTTTTTGTATGACCTAATGTTATACACTAATGTTGTAACCTTTCTCCCGTTTGTTTTACTTAATCTAGTGAGTCGTTACCTATGTAGGTCATTATCTTGTAAGACTACATCTTTATGGATGGCACTATTGTTGTAGCTGTATTCTTTTTTATGACCTAATGATATACACTAATGTTGTAACATTTCTCCCGTTTGTTTTACTTAATCTAGTGAGTCGTTACCTATGTAGGTCATTATGTTGCGGGACTACATCTTTATGGATGGCACTATTGTTGTAGCTGTATTCTTTTTTATGACCTAATGGTTTACACTAATGTTGTAACATTTCTCCCGTTTGTTTTACTTAATCTAGTGAGTCGTTACCTATGTAGGTCATTATGTTGCGGGACTACATCTTTATGGTTGGTACTAATGTTGTAGCTGTACTCCTTTTTGTATGACCTAATATTATACACTAATGTTGTAACATTTCTACCGTTTGATTTACTTAATCTATTGAGTCATTACCTATATAGGTCATTATCTTGTGGGACTACATCTTTATGGATGGCACTAATGTTGTAGCTGTACTCCTTTTTGTATGACCTAATATTATACACTAATGTTGTAACATTTCTACCGTTTGATTTACTTAATCTATTGAGTCATTACCTATGTAGGTCATTATCTTGTGGGACTACATCTTTATGGTTGGCACTAATGTTGTAGCTGTACTCTTTTTTGTATGACCTAATGTTCTTCACTAACTTTGTATCCTTTTACTCATTTGTTTTACTTAATCTAGTAAGTCATTACCTATGTAGGTCATTATCTTGTGGGACTACATCTTTATGGTTGGCACTAATGTTGTAGCTGTACTCCTTTTTGTATGACCTAATGTTATTCACTAACTTTGTATCCTTTTACTCATTTGTTTTACTTAATCTAGTAAGTCATTACCTATGTAGGTCATTATCTTGTGGGACTACATTTTTTATTGGCACTAATGTTGTAGCTGTACTCCTTTTTGTATAACCTAATGTTATTCACTAACTTTTTATCCTTTTACTCATTTGTTTTACTTAATCTAGTGAGTCATTACCTATGTAGGTCATTATCTTGTGGGACTACATCTTTATGGGTGGCACTATTGTTGTAGCTGTACTCCTTTTTCATGACCTAATCTTATACACTAATGTTGTAACATTTCTACCGTTTGTTTTACTTAATCTAGTTAGTCGTTACCTATATAGGTCATTATCTTGTGGGACTACATCTTTATGGATGGCATTATTGTTGTAGCTGTATTCCTTTTTGTATGACCTAATGTTATTCACTAATTTTGTATCCTTTTTCTCATTGGTTTTACTTAATCTAGTAAGTCATTACCTATGTAGGTCATTATCTTGTGGGACTACATCTTTATGGTTGGCACTAATGTTGTAGCTGTACTCCTTTTTGTATGACCTAATGTTATTCACTAATTTTGTATCCTTTTTCTCATTGGTTTTACTTAATCTAGTAAGTCATTACCTATGTAGGTCAATATCTTGTGGGGCTACATCTTTATGGTTGGCACTTATGTTGTAGCAGTACTCCTTTTAGTATGACCTAATGTTATTCGCTAATTTTGTATCCTTTTTTTCATTGGTTTTACTTAATCTAGTTAGTCGTTGCCTATGTAGGTCATTATCTTGTGGGGCTACATCTTTATGGTTGGCACTAATGTTGTAGTTGTACTCCTTTTTGTATGACCTAATGTTATTCACTAATTTTGTATCCTTTTTCTCATTTGTTTTACTTAATCTAGTGAGTCGTTCCCTATGTAGGTCATTATCTTGTGGGGCTACATCTTAATGGTTGGCACTAATGTTGTAGCTGTACTCCTTTTTGTATGACCTAATGTTATACACTAATGTTGTAACATTTCTACCGTTTGTTTTACTTAATTTAGCGAGTCGTTACCTATGTAGGTCATTATCTTGTGGGGCTACATCTTTATGGTTGGCACTAATGTTGTAGCTGTACTCCTTTTTGTATGACCTAATGTTATACACTAATGTTGTAACATTTCTACCGTTTGTTTTACTTAATCTAGTGAGTCGTTACCTATGTAGGTCATTATGTTGCGGGACTACATCTTTATGGTTGGTACTAATGTTGTAGCTGTACTCCTTTTTGTATGACCTAATATTATACACTAATGTTGTAACATTTCTACCGTTTGATTTACTTAATCTATTGAGTCATTACCTATATAGGTCATTATCTTGTGGGACTACATCTTTATGGTTGGCACTAATGTTGTAGCTGTACTCCTTTTTGTATGACCTAATGTTATTCACTAATTTCGTATCCTTTTTCTCATTGGTTTTACTTAATCTAGTAAGTCATTACCTATGTAGGTCATTATCTTGTGGGACTACATCTTTATGGTTGGCACTAATGTTGTAGCTGTACTCCTTTTTGTATGACCTAATGTTATTCACTAACTTTGTATCCTTTTTCTCATTTGTTTTACTTAGTCTAGTAAGTCATTACCTATGTAGGTCATTATCTTGTGGGACTACATCTTTTTTTGGCACTAATGTTGTAGCTGTACTCCTTTTTGTATGACCTAATGTTATTCACTAATTTTGTATCCTTTTTCTCATTTGTTTTACTTAATCTAGTAAGTCATTACCTATGTAGGTCATTATCTTGTGGGACTACATCTTTATGGTTGGCACTAATGTTGTAGCTGTACTCTTTTTTGTATGACCTAATGTTATTCACTAATTTTGTATCCTTTTTCTCATTTGTTTTACTTAATCTAGTAAGTCATTACCTATGTAGGTCATTATCTTGTGGGACTACATCTTTATGGTTGGCACTAATGTTGTAGCTGTACTCCTTTTTGTATGACCTAATGTTATTCACTAACTTTGTATCCTTTTACTCATTTGTTTTACTTAATCTAGTAAGTCATTACCTATATAGATCATTATCTTGTGGGACTACATCTTTTTTTGGCACTAATGTTGTAGCTGTACTCCTTTTTGTATGACCTAATGTTATTCACTAACTTTTTATCCTTTTACTCATTTGTTTTACTTAATCTAGTGAGTCATTACCTATGTAGGTCATTATCTTGTGGGACTACATCTTTATGGATGGCACTATTGTTGTAGCTGTACTCCTTTTTCATGACCTAATTTTATACACTAATGTTGTAACATTTCTACCGTTTGTTTTACTTAATCTAGTTAGTCGTTACCTATATAGGTCATTATCTTGTGGGACTACATCTTTATGGATGGCATTATTGTTGTAGCTGTATTCCTTTTTGTATGACCTAATGTTATTCACTAATTTTGTATCCTTTTTCTCATTGGTTTTACTTAATCTAGTAAGTCATTACCTATGTAGGTCATTATCTTGTGGGACTACATCTTTATGGTTGGCACTAATGTTGTAGCTGTACTCCTTTTTGTATGACCTAATGTTATTCACTAATTTTGTATCCTTTTTCTCATTGGTTTTACTTAATCTAGTAAGTCATTACCTATGTAGGTCAATAGCTTGTGGGGCTACATCTTTATGGTTGGCACTAATGTTGTAGCAGTACTCCTTTTAGTATGACCTAATGTTATTCGCTAATTTTGTATCCTTTTTTTCATTGGTTTTACTTAATCTAGTGAGTCGTTGCCTATGTAGGTCATTATCTTGTGGGGCTACATCTTTATGGTTGGCACTAATGTTGTAGCTGTACTCCTTTTTGTATGACCTAATGTTATTCACTAATTTTGTATCCTTTTTCTCATTTGTTTTACTTAATCTAGTGAGTCGTTCCCTATGTAGGTCATTATCTTGTGGGGCTACATCTTTATGGTTGGCACTAATGTTGTAGCTGTACTCCTTTTTGTATGACCTAATGTTATACACTAATGTTGTAACATTTCTACCGTTTGTTTTACTTAATCTAGTGAGTCGTTACTTATGTAGGTCATTCATTATCTTGTGGGGCTACATCTTTATGGTTGGCACTAATGTTGTAGCTGTACTCCTTTTTGTATGACCTAATGTTATACATTAATGTTGTAACATTTCTGCCGTTTGTTTTACTTAATCTAGTCAGTCGTTACCTATTTAGGTCATTATGTTGCGGGACTACATCTTTATGGATGGCACTATTGTTGTAGCTGTACTCCTTTTTGTATGACCTAATGTTATACACTAATGTTGTAACCTTTCTCCCGTATGTTTTACTTAATCTAGTGAGTCGTTACCTATGTAGGTCATTATCTTGTGGGGCTACATCTTTATGGATCGCACTATTGTTGTAGCTGTACTCCTTTTTGTATGAAATAATGTTATACACTAATGTTGTAACATTTCTCCCGTTTGTTTTACTTTATCTAGTGAGTCATTACCTATATAAGTCATTATCTTGTGGGGCTACATCTTTATGGTTGGCACTAATGTTGTAGCTGTACTCCTTTTTGTATGACCTAATGTTATTCACTAATGTTGTAACATTTCTACCGTTTGTTTTACTTAATCTAATGAGTCATTACCTATATAAGTCATTATCTTGTGGGGCTACATCTTTATAGTTGGCACTAATGTTGTAGCTGTACTTCTTTTTGTATGACCTAATGTTATACACTAATGTTGTAACATTTCTACCGTTTGTTTTACTTAATCTAGTGAGTCGTTACCTATATAGGTCAATATCTTGCGGGACTACATCTTTATGGTTGGCACTAATGTCCTAGCTGTACTCCTTTTTGTATAACCTAATGTTATTCACTAATGTTGTAACATTTCTACCGTTTGTTTTACTTAATTTAGTAAGTCGTTACCTATTTAGGTCATTATGTTGTGGGACTACATTTTTATGGTTGGCACTAATGTTGTAGCTGTACTTCTTTTTGTATGACCTAATGTTATTCAGTAATGTTGTAACATTACTACCGTTTGTTTTACTTAATCTAGTGAGTCGTTATCTATATAGGTCAATATCTTGCGGGACTACATCTTTATGGTTGGCACTAATGTCCTAGCTGTACTCCTTTTTGTATGACCTAATATTATACACTAATGTTGTAACATTTCTCCCGTTTGTTTTACTTAATCTAGTGAGTCGTTACCTATTTAGGTCATTATGTTGCGGGACTACATCTTTATGGATGGCACTATTGTTGTAGCTGTACTCCTTTTTGTATGACCTAATATTATACACTAATGTTGTAACATTTCTCCCGTTTGTTTTACTTAATCTAGTGAATCGTTATTATTTAGGTCATTATGTTGCGGGACTACATCTTTATGGATGGCACTATTGTTGTAGCTGTACTCCTTTTTCATGACCTAATCTTATACACTAATGTAACATTTCTACCGTTTGTTTTACTTAATCTAGTTAGTCGTTACCTATATAGGTCATTATCTTGTGGGACTACATCTTTATGGATGGCATTATTGTTGTAGCTGTATTCCTTTTTGTATGACCTAATGTTATACACTAATGTTGTAACCTTTCTCCCGTTTGTTTTACTTAATCTAGTGAGTCGCTACCTATGTAGGTCATTATCTTGTGGGACTACATCTTTATGGATGGCACTATTGTTGTAGCTGTATTCTTTTTTTGACCTAATGTTATACACTAATGTTGTAACATTTCTCCCGTTTGTTTTACTTAATCTAGTGAGTCGTTACCCCTGTAGGTCATTATGTTGCGGGACTACATCTTTATGGATGGCACTATTGTTGTAGCTGTATTCTTTTTTATGACCTAATAGTTTACACTAATGTTGTAACATTTCTCCCGTTTGTTTTACTTAATCTAGTGAGTCGTTACCTATGTAGGTCATTATGTTGCGGGACTACATCTTTATGGTTGGTACTAATGTTGTAGCTGTACTCCTTTTTGTATGACCTAATATTATACACTAATGTTGTAACATTTCTACCGTTTGATTTACTTAATCTATTGAGTCATTACCTATATAGGTCATTATCTTGTGGGACTACATCTTTATGGTTGGCACTAATGTTGTAGCTGTACTCCTTTTTGTATGACCTAATATTATTCACTAACTTTGTATCCTTTTTCTCATTTGTTTTACTTAGTCTAGTAAGTCATTACCTATGTAGGTCATTATCTTGTGGGACTACATCTTTTTTCGGCACTAATGTTGTAGCTGTACTCCTTTTTGTATGACCTAATGTTATTCACTAATTTTGTATCCTTTTTCTCATTTGTTTTACTTAATCTAGTAAGTCATTACCTATGTAGGTCATTATCTTGTGGGTCTACATCTTTATGGTTGGCACTAATGTTGTAGCTGTACTCTTTTTTGTATGACCTAATGTTATTCACTAATTTTGTATCCTTTTTCTCATTTGTTTTACTTAATCTAGTAAGTCATTACCTATGTAGGTCATTATCTTGTGGGACTACATCTTTATGGTTGGCACTATTGTTGTAGCTGTACTCCTTTTTGTATGACCTAATGTTATTCACTAACTTTGTATCCTTTTACTCATTTGTTTTACTTAATCTAGTAAGTCATTACCTATGTAGGTAATTATCTTGTGGGACTACATTTTTTTTGGCAATAATGTTGTAGCTGTACTCCTTTTTGTATGACCTAATGTTATTCACTAACTTTTTATCCTTTTACTCATTTGTTTTACTTAATCTAGTGAGTCATTACCTATGTAGGTCATTATCTTGTGGGACTACATCTTTATGGGTGGCACTATTGTTGTAGCTGTACTCCTTTTTCATGACCTAATCTTATACACTAATGTTGTAACTGTCCTCCCGTTTGTTTCACCTAATCTAATGCGTCGTTACCTATATAGGTGATTATGTTGCGGGACTACATCTTTATGGATGGCACTATTGTTGTAGCTGTATTCTTTTTTATGACCTAATATTATACACTAATGTTGTAACATTTCTCCCGTTTGTTTTACTTAATCTAGTGAGTCGTTACCTATGTAGGTCATTATGTTGCGGGAACTCATCTTTATGGATGGCACTATTGTTGTAGCTGTATTCTTTTTTATGACCTAATGTTATACACTAATGTTGTAACATTTCTCCCGTTTGTTTTACTTAATCTAGTGAGTCGTTACCTATGTAGGTCATTATGTTGCGGGACTACATCTTTATGGATGGCACTATTGTTGTAGCTGTACTCCTTTTTTATGACCTAATGTTATACACTAATGTTGTAACATTTCTCCCGTTTGTTTTACTTAATCTAGTGAGTCGTTACCTATGTAGGTCTATATGTTGCGGGACTACATCTTTATGGATGGCACTATTGTTGTAGCTGTATTCCTTTTTTATGACATAATGTTATACACTAATGTTGTAACATTTCTCCCGTTTGTTTTACTTAATCTAGTGAGTCGTTACCTATGTAGGTCATTATCTTGTGGGACTACATCTTTATGGTTGGTACTAATGTTGTAGCTGTATTCCTTTTTGTATGACCTAATGTTATACACTAATGTTGTAACATTTCTAAAGTTTGATTTACTTAATCTAGTTAGTCGTTACCTATGTAGGTCATTATGTTGTATGGCTACATCTTTATGGATTGCACTATTGTTGTAGCTGTATTCCTTTTTGTATGACCTAATGTTATACACTAATGTTGTAACATTTCTAAAGTTTGATTTACTTAATCTAGTTAGTCGTTACCTATGTAGGTCATTATGTTGTATGGCTACATCTTTATGGATGGCATTATTGTTGTAGCTGTACTCCTTTTTATGACCTAATGTTATAAACTAATGTTGTAACTGTCCTCCCGTTTGTTTCACCTAATCTAATGCGTCGTTACCTATATAGGTCATTATCTTGTGGGACTACATCCTTATGGATGGCACTATTGTTGTAGCTGTACTCCTTTTTTATGACCAAATGTTATACACTAATGTTGTAACATTTCTCAATTTTGTTTCACCTATTCTAGTGAGTCGTTACCTATGTAGGTCATTATGTTGGGGGACTACATCTTTATGGATGGCACTTTTGTGTTAGCTGTACTACTTTGTGTATGACCTAATGTTATACACTAATTTTGTATTATTACTCCCATTTGTTTTACTTAATCTAGTGAGTCGTTATTTATATAGGTCATTATCTTGCGGGACTACATCTTTATGGACGGCACTATTGTTGTAGTTGTGCTCCTTTGTGTATGACCTAATGTTATACACTAATGTTGTAACCTTTCTCCCGTTTGTTTTACTTAATCTAGTGGTTCGGTACCTATTTAGGTCATTATGTTGCGGGACTACATCTTTATGGATGGCACTATTGTTGTAGCTGTACTCCTTTTTGTATGACCTAATATTATACACTAATGTTGTAACATTTCTCCCGTTTGTTTTACTTAATCTAGTGAGTCGTTACCTATTTAGGTCATTATGTTGCGGGACTACATCTTTATGGATGGCACTATTGTTGTAGCTGTACTCCTTTTTGTATGACCTAATATTATACACTAATGTTGTAACATTTCTCCCGTTTGTTTTACTTAATCTAGTCAGTCGTTACCTATTTAGGTCATTATGTTGCGGGACTACATCTTTATGGATGGCACTATTGTTGTAGCTGTACTCCTTTTTCATGACCTAATCTTATACACTAATGTTGTAACATTTCTACCGTTTGTTTTACTTAATCTAGTTAGTCGTTACCTACATAGGTCATTATCTTGTGGGACTACATCTTTATGGATGGCATTATTGTTGTAGCTGTATTCCTTTTTGTATGACCTAATGTTATACACTAATGTTGTAACCTTTCTCCCGTTTGTTTTACTTAATCTAGTGAGTCGTTACCTATGTAGGTCATTATCTTGTAAGACTACATCTTTATGGATGGCACTATTGTTGTAGCTGTATTCTTTTTTATGACCTAATGTTATACACTAATGTTGTAACATTTCTCCCGTTTGTTTTACTTAATCTAGTGAGTCGTTACCTATGTAGGTCATTATGTTGCGGGACTACATCTTTATGGATGGCACTATTGTTGTAGCTGTATTCTTTTTTATGACCTAATGGTTTACACTAATGTTGTAACATTTCTCCCGTTTGTTTTACTTAATCTAGTGAGTCGTTACCTATGTAGGTCATTACGTTGCGGGACGACATCTTTATGGTTGGTACTAATGTTGTAGCTGTACTCCTTTTTGTATGACCTAATATTATACACTAATGTTGTAACATTTCTACCGTTTGATTTACTTAATCTATTGAGTCATTACCTATATAGGTCATTATCTTGTGGGACTACATCTTTATGGATGGCACTAATGTTGTAGCTGTACTCCTTTTTGTATGACCTAATATTATACACTAATGTTGTAACATTTCTACCGTTTGATTTACTTAATCTATTGAGTCATTACCTATGTAGGTCATTATCTTGTGGGACTACATCTTTATGGTTGGCACTAATGTTGTAGCTGTACTCTTTTTTGTATGACCTAATGTTATTCACTAATTTTGTATCCTTTTTCTCATTTGTTTTACTTAATCTTGTAAGTCATTACCTATGTAGGTTATTATCTTGTGGGACTACATCTTTATGGTTGGCACTAATGTTGTAGCTGTACTCCTTTTTGTATGACCTAATGTTATTCACTAACTTTGTATCCTTTTACTCATTTGTTTTACTTAATCTAGTAAGTCATTACCTATGTAGGTTATTATCTTGTGGGACTACATTTTTTTTGGCACTAATGTTGTAGCTGTACTCCTTTTTGTATGACCTAATGTTATTCACTAACTTTTTATCCTTTTACTCATTTGTTTTACTTAATCTAGTGAGTCATTACCTATGTAGGTCATTATCTTGTGGGACTACATCTTTATGGGTGGCACTATTGTTGTAGCTGTACTCCTTTTTCATGACCTAATCTTATACACTAATGTTGTAACATTTCTACCGTTTGTTTTACTTAATCTAGTTAGTCGTTACGTATATAGGTCATTATCTTGTGGGACTACATCTTTATGGATGGCATTATTGTTGTAGCTGTATTCCTTTTTGTATGACCTAATGTTATTCACTAATTTTGTATCCTTTTTCTCATTGGTTTTACTTAATCTAGTAAGTCATTACCTATGTAGGTCATTATCTTGTGGGACTACATCTTTATGGTTGGCACTAATGTTGTAGCTGTACTCCTTTTTGTATGACCTAATGTTATTCACTAATTTTGTATCCTTTTTCTCATTGGTTTTACTTAATCTAGTAAGTCTTTACCTATGTAGGTCAATATCTTTTGGGGCTACATCTTTATGGTTGGCAATAATGTTGTAGCAGTACTCCTTTTAGTATGACCTAATGTTATTCGCTAATTTTGTATCCTTTTTTTCATTGGTTTTACTTAATCTAGTTAGTCGTTGCCTATGTAGGTCATTATCTTGTGGGGCTACATCTTTATGGTTGGCACTAATGTTGTAGTTGTACTCCTTTTTGTATGACCTAATGTTATTCACTAATTTTGTATCCTTTTTCTCATTGGTTTTACTTAATCTAGTAAGTCATTACCTATGTAGGTCATTATCTTGTGGGACTACATCTTTATGGTTGGCACTAATGTTGTAGCTGTACTCCTTTTTGTATGACCTAATGTTATTCACTAATTTTGTATCCTTTTTCTCATTGGTTTTACTTAATCTAGTAAGTCTTTACCTATGTAGGTCAATATCTTTTGGGGCTACATCTTTATGGTTGGCACTAATGTTGTAGCAGTACTCCTTTTAGTATGACCTAATGTTATTCGCTAATTTTGTATCCTTTTTTTCATTGGTTTTACTTAATCTAGTTAGTCGTTGCCTATGTAGGTCATTATCTTGTGGGGCTACATCTTTATGGTTGGCACTAATGTTGTAGTTGTACTCCTTTTTGTATGACCTAATGTTATTCACTAATTTTGTATCCTTTTTCTCATTTGTTTTACTTAATCTAGTGAGTCGTTCCCTATGTAGGTCATTATCTTGTGGGGCTACATCTTTATGGTTGGCACTAATGTTGTAGCTGTACTCCTTTTTGTATGACCTAATGTTATACACTAATGTTGTAACATTTCTACCGTTTGTTTTACTTAATCTAGCGAGTCGTTACCTATGTAGGTCATTATCTTGTGGGGCTACATCTTTATGGTTGGCACTAATGTTGTAGCTGTACTCCTTTTTGTATGACCTAATGTTATACACTAATGTTGTAACATTTCTACCGTTTGTTTTACTTAATCTAGTGAGTCGTTACCTATGTAGGTCATTATGTTGCGGGACTACATCTTTATGGTTGGTACTAATGTTGTAGCTGTACTCCTTTTTGTATGACCTAATATTATACACTAATGTTGTAACATTTCTACCGTTTGATTTACTTAATCTATTGAGTCATTACCTATATAGGTCATTATCTTGTGGGACTACATCTTTATGATTGGCACTAATGTTGTAGCTGTACTCCTTTTTGTATGACCTAATGTTATTCACTAATTTTGTATCCTTTTTCTCATTGGTTTTACTCAATCTAGTAAGTCATTACCTATGTAGGTCAATAGCTTGTGGGGCTACATCTTTATGGTTGGCACTAATGTTGTAGCTGTACTCCTTTTTGTATGACCTAATGTTATTCTCTAATTTCGTATCCTTTTTCTCATTGGTTTTACTTAATCTAGTGAGTCGTTGCCTATGTAGGTCATTATCTTGTGGGGCTACATCTTTATGGTTGGCACTAATGTTGTAGCTGTACTCCTTTTTGTATGACCTAATGTTATTCACTAATTTTGTATCTTTTTTCTCATTTGTTTTACTTAATCTAGTAAGTCGTTCCCTATGTAGGTCATTATCTTGTGGGGCTACATCTTTATGGTTGGCACTAATGTTGTAGCTGTACTCCTTTTTGTATGACCTAATGTTATACACTAATGTTGTAACATTTCTACCGTTTGTTTTACTTAATCTAGTGAGTCGTTACCTATGTAGGTCATTCATTATCTTGTGGGGCTACATCTTTATGGTTGGCACTAATGTTGTAGCTGTACTCCTTTTTGTATGACCTAATGTTATACATTAATGTTGTAACATTTCTGCCGTTTTTTTTACTTAATCTAGTCAGTCGTTACCTATTTAGGTCATTATGTTGCGGGACTACATCTTTATGGATGGCACTATTGTTGTAGCTGTACTCCTTTTTGTATGACCTAATGTTATACACTAATGTTGTAACCTTTCTCCCGTATGTTTTACTTAATCTAGTGAGTCGTTACCTATGTAGGTCATTATCTTGTGGGGCTACATCTTTATGGATCGCACTATTGTTGTAGCTGTACTCCTTTTTGTATGAAATAATGTTATACACTAATGTTGTAACATTTCTCCCGTTTGTTTTACTTTATCTAGTGAGTCATTACCTATATAAGTCATTATCTTGTGGGGCTACATCTTTATAGTTGGCACTAATGTTGTAGCTGTACTCCTTTTTGTATGACCTAATGTTATTCACTAATGTTGTAACATTTCTACCGTTTGTTTTACTTAATCTAGTGAGTCATTACCTATATAAGTCATTATCTTGTGGGGCTACATCTTTATGGTTGGCACTAATGTTGTAGCTGTACTTCTTTTTGTATGACCTAATGTTATACACTAATGTTGTAACATTTCTACCGTTTGTTTTACTTAATCTAGTGAGTCGTTACTTATATAGGTCAATATCTTGCGGGACTACATCTTTATGGTTGGCACTAATGTCCTAGCTGTACTCCTTTTTGTATGACCTAATGTTATTCACTAATGTTGTAACATTTCTACCGTTTGTTTTACTTAATCTAGTAAGTCGTTACCTATTTAGGTCATTATGTTGTGGGACTACATCTTTATGGTTGGCACTAAAGTTGTAGCTGTACTTCTTTTTGTATGACCTAATGTTATTCAGTAATGTTGTAACATTACTACCGTTTGTTTTACTTAATCTAGTGAGTCGTTATCTATATAGGTCAATATCTTGCGGGACTACATCTTTATGGTTGGCACTAATGTCCTAGCTGTACTCCTTTTTGTATGACCTAATGTTATTCACTAATGTTGTAACATTTCTACCGTTTGTTTTACTTAATCTAGTGAGTCGTTATCTATATAGGTCAATATCTTGCGGGACTACATCTTTATGGTTGGCACTAATGTCCTAGCTGTACTCCTTTTTGTATGACCTAATATTATACACTAATGTTGTAACATTTCTCCCGTTTGTTTTACTTAATCTAGTGAGTCGTTACCTATTTAGGTCATTATGTTGCGGGACTACATCTTTATGGATGGCACTATTGTTGTAGCTGTACTCCTTTTTGTATGACCTAATATTATACACTAATGTTGTAACATTTCTCCCGTTTGTTTTACTTAATCTAGTGAGTCGTTATTATTTAGGTCATTATGTTGCGGGACTACATCTTTATGGATGGCACTATTGTTGTAGCTGTACTACTTTTTCATGACCTAATCTTATACACTAATGTTGTAACATTTCTACCGTTTGTTTTACTTAATCTAGTTAGTCGTTACCTATATAGGTCATTATCTTGTGGGACTACATCTTTATGGATGGCATTATTGTTGTAGCTGTATTCCTTTTTGTATGACCTAATGTTATACACTAATATTGTAACCTTTCTCCCGTTTGTTTTACTTAATCTAGTGAGTCGTTACCTATGTAGGTCATTATCTTGTGGGACTACATCTTTATGGATGGCACTATTGTTGTAGCTGTATTCTTTTTTATGACCTAATGTTATACACTAATGTTGTAACATTTCTCCCGTTTGTTTTACTTAATCTAGTGAGTCGTTACCTATGTAGGTCATTATGTTGCGGGACTACATCTTTATGGATGGCACTATTGTTGTAGCTGTATTCTTTTTTATGACCTAATGGTTTACACTAATGTTGTAACATTTCTCCCGTTTGTTTTACTTAATCTAGTGAGTCGTTACCTATGTAGGTCATTATGTTGCGGGACTACATCTTTATGGTTGGTACTAATGTTGTAGCTGTACTCCTTTTTGTATGACCTAATATTATACACTAATGTTGTAACATTTCTACCGTTTGATTTACTTAATCTATTGAGTCATTACCTATATAGGTCATTATCTTGTGGGACTACATCTTTATGGTTGGCACTAATGTTGTAGCTGTACTCCTTTTTGTATGACCTAATGTTATTCACTAATTCCGTATCCTTTTTCTCATTGGTTTTACTTAATCTAGTAAGTCATTACCTATGTAGGTCATTATCTTGTGGGACTACATCTTTATGGTTGGCACTAATGTTGTAGCTGTACTCCTTTTTGTATGACTTAATGTTATTCACTAACTTTGTATCCTTTTTCTCATTTGTTTTACTTAGTCTAGTAAGTCATTACCTATGTAGGTCATTATCTTGTGGTACTACATCTTTTTTCGGCACTAATGTTGTAGCTGTACTCCTTTTTGTATGACCTAATGTTATTCACTAATTTTGTATCCTTTTTCTCATTTGTTTTACTTAATCTAGTAAGTCATTACCTATGTAGGTCATTATCTTGTGGGACTACATCTTTATGGTTGGCACTAATGTTGTAGCTGTACTCCTTTTTGTATGACCTAATGTTATTCACTAACTTTGTATCCTTTTACTCATTTGTTTTACTTAATCTAGTGAGTCATTACCTATGTAGGTCATTATCTTGTGGGACTACATCTTTATGGGTGGCACTATTGTTGTAGCTGTACTCCTTTTTCATGACCTAATCTTATACACTAATGTTGTAACATTTCTACCGTTTGTTTTACTTAATCTAGTTAGTCGTTACCTATATAGGTCATTATCTTGTGGGACTACATCTTTATGGATGGCATTATTGTTGTAGCTGTATTCCTTTTTTATGACCTAATGTTATTCACTAATTTTGTATCCTTTTTCTCATTGGTTTTACTTAATCTAGTAAGTCATTACCTATGTAGGTCATTATCTTGTGGGACTACATCTTTATGGTTGGCACTAATGTTGTAGCTGTACTCCTTTTTGTATGACCTAATGTTATTCACTAATTTTGTATCCTTTTTCTCATTGGTTTTACTTAATCTAGTAAGTCATTACCTATGTAGGTCAATATCTTGTGGGGCTACATCTTTATGGTTGGCACTAATGTTGTAGCTGTACTCCTTTTTGTATGACCTAATGTTATACACTAATGTTGTAACATTTCTACCGTTTGTTTTACTTAATCTAGTGAGTCGTTACCTATGTAGGTCATTATGTTGCGGGACTACATCTTTATGGTTGGTACTAATGTTGTAGCTGTACTCCTTTTTGTATGACCTAATGTTATACACTAATGTTGTAACATTTCTACCGTTTGTTTTACTTAATCTAGTGAGTCGTTACTAATGTAGGTCATTATGTTGCGGGACTACATCTTTATGGTTGGTACTAATGTTGTAGCTGTACTCCTTTTTGTATGACCTAATATTATACACTAATGTTGTAACATTTCTACCGTTTGATTTACTTAATCTATTGAGTCATTACCTATATAGGTCATTATCTTGTGGGACTACATCTTTATGTTTGGCACTAATGTTGTAGCTGTACTCCTTTTTGTATGACCTAATGTTATTCACTAATTTCGTATCCTTTTTCTCATTGGTTTTACTTAATCTAGTAAGTCATTACCTATGTAGGTCATTATCTTGTGGGACTACATCTTTATGGTTGGCACTAATGTTGTAGCTGTACTCCTTTTTGTATGACCTAATGTTATTCACTAACTTTGTATCCTTTTTCTCATTAGTTTTACTTAGTCTAGTAAGTCATTACCTATGTAGGTCATTATCTTGTGGGACTACATCTTTTTTTGGCACTAATGTTGTAGCTGTACTCCTTTTTCATGACCTAATCTTATACACTAATGTTGTAACATTTCTACCGTTTGTTTTACTTAATCTAGTTAGTCGTTACCTATATAGGTCATTATCTTGTGGGACTACATCTTTATGGATGGCATTATTGTTGTAGCTGTATTCCTTTTTGTATGACCTAATGTTATTCACTAATTTTGTATCCTTCTTCTCATTGGTTTTACTTAATCTAGTAAGTCATTACCTATGTAGGTCAATATCTTGTGGGGCTACATCTTTATGGTTGGCACTAATGTTGTAGCAGTACTCCTTTTAGTATGACCTAATGTTATTCGCTAATTTTGTATCCTTTTTTTCATTGGTTTTACTTAATCTAGTGAGTCGTTGCCTATGTAGGTCATTATCTTGTGGGGCTACATCTTTATGGTTGGCACTAATGTTGTAGCTGTACTCCTTTTTGTATGACCTAATGTTATTCACTAATTTTGTATCCTTTTTCTCATTTGTTTTACTTAATCTAGTGAGTCGTTCCCTATGTAGGTCATTATCTTGTGGGGCTACATCTTTATGGTTGGCACTAATGTTGTAGCTGTACTCCTTTTTGTATGACCTAATGTTATACACTAATGTTGTAACATTTCTACCGTTTGTTTTACTTAATCTAGTGAGTCGTTACCTATGTAGGTCATTATCTTGTGGGGCTACATCTTTATGGTTGGCACTAATGTTGTAGCTGTACTCCTTTTTGTATGACCTAATGTTATACACTAATGTTGTAACATTTCTGCCGTTTGTTTTACGTAATCTAGTCAGTCGTTACCTATTTAGGTCATTATGTTGCGGGACTACATCTTTATGGATGGCACTATTGTTGTAGCTCTACTCCTTTTTGTATGACCTAATGTTATACACTAATGTTGTAACCTTTCTCCCGTATGTTTTACTTAATCTAGTGAGTCGTTACCTATGTAGGTCATTATCTTGTGGGGCTACATCTTTATGGATGGCACTATTGTTGTAGCTGTACTCCTTTTTCTATGACCTAATGTTATACACTAGTGTTGTAACATTTCTCCCGTTTGTTTTACTTTATCTAGTGAGTCATTACCTATATAAGTCATTATCTTGTGGGGCTACATCTTTATGGTTGGCACTAATGTTGTAGCTGTACTCCTTTTTGTATGACCTAATGTTATTCACTAATGTTGTAACATTTCTACCGTTTGTTTTACTTAATCTAGTGAGTCATTACCTTAATAAGTCATTATCTTGTGGGGCTACATCTTTATGGTTGGCACTAATGTTGTAGCTGTACTCCTTTTTGTATGACCTAATGTTATTCACTAATGTTGTAACATTTCTACCGTTTTGTTTTACTTAATCTAGTGAGTCGTTATCTATATAGGTCAATATCTTGCGGGACTACATCTTTATGGTTGGCACTAATGTTGTAGCTGTACTTCTTTTTGTATGACCTAATGTTATACACTAATGTTGTAACATTTCTACCGTTTGTTTTACTTAATCTAGTGTGTCGTTACCTATGTAGGTCATTATGTTGCGGGACTACATCTTTATGGTTGGTACTAATGTTGTAGCTGTACTCCTTTTTGTATGACCTAATATTATACACTAATGTTGTAACATTTCTACCGTTTGATTTACTTAATCTATTGAGTCATTACCTATATAGGTCATTATCTTGTGGGACTACATCTTTATGGTTGGCACTAATGTTGTAGCTGTACTCCTTTTTGTATGACCTAATGTTATTCACTAATTTCCTATCCTTTTTCTCATTGGTTTTACTTAATCTAGTAAGTCATTACCTATGTAGGTCATTATCTTGTGGGACTACATCTTTATGGTTGGCACTAATGTTGTAGCTGTACTCCTTTTTGTATGACCTATTGTTATTCACTAACTTTGTATCCTTTTTCTCATTTGTTTCACTTAGTCTAGTAAGTCATTACCTATGTAGGTCATTATCTTGTGGGACTACATCTTTTTTGGCACTAATGTTGTAGCTGTACTCCTTTTTGTATGACCTAATGTTATTCACTAATTTTGTATCCTTTTTCTCATTGGTTTTACTTAATCTAGTAAGTCATTACCTATGTAGGTCATTATCTTGTGGGACTACATCTTTATGGTTGGCACTAATGTTGTAGCTGTACTCCTTTTTGTATGACCTAATGTATTCACTAATTTTGTATCCTTTTTCTCATTGGTTTTACTTAATCTAGTAAGTCATTACCTATGTAGGTCAATATCTTGTCGGGCTACATCTTTATGGTTGGCACTAATGTTGTAGCTGTACTCCTTTTTGTATGACCTAATGTTATACACTAATGTTGTAACATTTCTACCGTTTGTTTTACTTAATCTAGTGAGTCGTTACCTATGTAGGTCATTATGTTGCGGGACTACATCTTTATGGTTGGTACTAATGTTGTAGCTGTACTCCTTTTTGTATGACCTAATGTTATACACTAATGTTGTAACATTTCTACCGTTTGTTTTACTTAATCTAGTGAGTCGTTACCTATGTAGGTCATTATGTTGCGGGACTACATCTTTATGGTTGGTACTAATGTTGTAGCTGTACTCCTTTTTGTATGACCTAATATTATACACTAATGTTGTAACATTTCTACCGTTTGATTTACTTAATCTATTGAGTCATTACCTATATAGGTCATTATCTTGTGGGACTACATCTTTATGGTTGGCACTAATGTTGTAGCTGTACTCCTTTTTGTATGACCTAATGTTATTCACTAATTTCGTATCCTTTTTCTCATTGGTTTTACTTAATCTAGTAAGTCATTACCTATGTAGGTCATTATCTTGTGGGACTACATCTTTATGGTTGGCACTAATGTTGTAGCTGTACTCCTTTTTGTATGACCTAATGTTATTCACTAACTTTGTATCCTTTTTCTCATTTGTTTTACTTAGTCTAGTAAGTCATTACCTATGTAGGTCATTATCTTGTGGGACTACATCTTTTTTTGGCACTAATGTTGTAGCTGTACTCCTTTTTGTATGACCTAATGTTTTCACTAATTTTGTATCCTTTTTCTCATTTGTTTTACTTAATCTAGTAAGTCATTACCTATGTAGGTCATTATCTTGTGGGACTACATCTTTATGGTTGGCACTAATGTTGTAGCTGTACTCTTTTTTGTATGACCTAATGTTATTCACTAATTTTGTATCCTTTTTCTCATTTGTTTTACTTAATCTAGTTAGTCATTACCTATGTAGGTCATTATCTTGTGGGACTACATCTTTATGGTTGGCACTAATGTTGTAGCTGTACTCCTTTTTGTATGACCTAATGTTATTCACTAACTTTGTATCCTTTTACTCATTTGTTTTACTTAATCTAGTAAGTCATTACCTATGTAGTACATTATCTTGTGGGACTACATCTTTTTTTGGCACTAATGTTGTAGCTGTACTCCTTTTTGTATGACCTAATGTTATTCACTAACTTTTTATCCTTTTACTCATTTGTTTTACTTAATCTAGTGAGTCATTACCTATGTAGGTCATTATCTTGTGGGACTACATCTTTATGGATGGCACTATTGTTGTAGCTGTACTCCTTTTTCATGACCTAATCTTATACACTAATGTTGTAACATTTCTACCGTTTGTTTTACTTAATCTAGTTAGTCGTTACCTATATAGGTCATTATCTTGTGGGACTACATCTTTATGGATGGCATTATTGTTGTAGCTGTATTCCTTTTTGTATGACCTAATGTTATTCACTAATTTTGTATCCTTTTTCTCATTGGTTTTACTTAATCTAGTAAGTCATTACCTATGTAGGTCATTATCTTGTGGGACCACATCTTTATGGTTGGCACTAATGTTGTAGCTGTACTCCTTTTTGTATGACCTAATGTTATTCACTAATTTTGTATCCTTTTTCTCATTGGTTTTACTTAATCTAGTAAGTCATTACCTATGTAGGTCAATATCTTGTGGGGCTACATCTTTATGGTTGGCACTAATGTTGTAGCAGTACTCCTTTTAGTATGACCTAATGTTATTCGCTAATTTTGTATCCTTTTTTTCATTGGTTTTACTTAATCTAGTGAGTCGTTGCCTATGTAGGTCATTATCTTGTGGGGCTACATCTTTATGGTTGGCACTAATGTTGTAGCTGTACTCCTTTTTGTATGACCTAATGTTATTCACTAATTTTGTATCCTTTTTCTCATTTGTTTTACTTAATCTAGTGAGTCGTTCCCTATGTAGGTCATTATCTTGTGGGGCTACATCTTTATGGTTGGCACTAATGTTGTAGCTGTACTCCTTTTTGTATGACCTAATGTTATACACTAATGTTGTAACATTTCTACCGTTTGTTTTACTTAATCTAGTGAGTCGTTACCTATGTAGGTCATTATCTTGTGGGGCTACATCTTTATGGTTGGCACTAATGTTGTAGCTGTACTCCTTTTTGTATGACCTAATGTTATACACTAATGTTGTAACATTTCTGCCGTTTGTTTTACTTTATCTAGTCAGTCGTTACCTATTTAGGTCATTATGGTTCGGAACTACATCTTTATGGATGGCACTATTGTTGTAGCTGTACTCCTTTTTGTATGACCTAATGTTATACACTAATGTTGTAACCTTTCTCCCGTATGTTTTACTTAATCTAGTGAGTCGTTACCTATGTAGGTCATTATCTTGTGGGGCTACATCTTTATGGATGGCACTATTGTTGTAGCTGTACTCCTTTTTGTATGACCTAATGTTATACACTAATGTTGTAACATTTCTACCGTTTGTTTTACTTAATCTAGTGAGTCATTACCTATATAAGTCATTATCTTGTGGGGCTACATCTTTATGGTTGGCACTAATGTTGTAGCTGTACTTCTTTTTGTATGACCTAATGTTATACACTAATGTTGTAACATTTCTACCGTTTGTTTTACTTAATCTAGTGAGTCGTTACCTATATAGGTCAATATCTTGCGGGACTACATCTTTATGGTTGGCACTAATGTCCTAGCTGTTCTCCTTTTTGTATGACCTAATGTTATTCACTAATGTTGTAACATTTCTACCGTTTGTTTTACTTAATCTAGTAAGTCGTTACCTATTTAGGTCATTATGTTGTGGGACTACATCTTTATGGTTGGCACTAATGTTGTAGCTGTACTTCTTTTTGTATGACCTAATGTTATTCAGTAATGTTGTAACATTACTACCGTTTGTTTTACTTAATCTAGTGAGTCGTTATCTATATAGGTCAATATCTTGCGGGACTACATCTTTATGGTTGGCACTAATGTCCTAGTTGTACTCCTTTTTGTATGACCTAATGTTATTCACTAATGTTGTAACATTTCTACCGTTTGTTTTACTTAATCTAGTGAGTCGTTATCTATATAGGTCAATATCTTGCGGGACTACATCTTTATGGTTGGCACTAATGTCCTAGCTGTACTCCTTTTTGTATGACCTAATGTTATTCACTAATGTTGTAACATTTTTACCGTTTGTTTTACTTAATCTAGTAAGTCGTTACCTATTTAGGTCATTATGTTGTGGGACTACATCTTTATGGATGGCACTATTGTTGTAGCTGTACTCCTTTTTGTATGACCTAATATTATACACTAATGTTGTAACATTTCTCCCGTTTGTTTTACTTAATCTAGTGAGTCATTACCTATATAAGTCATTATCTTGTGGGGCTACATCTTTATGGTTGGCACTAATGTTGTAGCTGTACTCCTTATTGTATGACCTAATGTTATTCACTAATGTTGTAACATTTCTACCGTTTGTTTTACTTAATCTAGTGAGTCGTTACCTATGTAGGTCATTATCTTGTGGGACTACATCTTTATGGATGGCATTATTGTTGTAGCTGTATTCCTTTTTGTTTGACCTAATGTTATTCACTAATGTTGTAACATTTCTCCCGTTTGTTTTACTTAATCTAGTGAGTCGTTACCTATATAGGTCAATATCTTGCGGGACTACATCTTTCTGGTTGGCACTAATGTTGTAGCTGTACTTCTTTTTGTATGACCTAATGTTATTCACTAATGTTGTAACATTTCTCCCGTTTGTTTTACTTAATCTAGTGAGTCGTTATCTATATAGGTCAATATCTTGCGGGACTACATCTTTATGGTTGGCACTAATGTCCTAGATGTACTCCTTTTTGTATGACCTAATGTTATTCACTAATGTTGTAACATTTCTACCGTTTGTTTTACTTAATCTAGTGAGTCGTTATCTATATAGGTCAATATCTTGCGGGACTACATCTTTATGGTTGGCACTAATGTCCTAGATGTACTTCTTTTTGTATGACCTAATGTTATTCACTAATGTTGTAACATTTCTCCCGTTTGTTTTACTTAATCTAGTGAGTCATTACCTATATAAGTCATTATCTTGCGGGACTACATCTTTATGGTTGGCACTAATGTCCTAGATGTACTCCTTTTTGTATGACCTAATGTTATACACTAATGTTATAACATTTCTCCCGTTTGTTTTACTTAATCTAGTGAGTCGTTATCTATATAGGTCAATATCTTGCGGGACTACATCTTTATGGTTGGCACTAATGTCCTAGATGTACTCCTTTTTGTATGACCTAATGTTATACACTAATGTTGTAACATTTCTACCGTTTGTTTTACTTAATCTAGTGAGTCGTTATCTATATAGGTCAATATCTTGCGGGACTACATCTTTATGGTTGGCACTAATGTCCTAGATGTACTTCCTTTTGTATGACCTAATGTTAATCACTAATGTTAACATTTCTCCCGTTTGTTTTACTTAATCTAGTGAGTCGTTATCCATATAGGTCAATATCTTGCGGGACTACATCTTTATGGTTGGCACTAATGTCCTAGCTGTACTCCTTTTTGGATGACCTAATGTTATTCACTAATGTTGTAACATTTCTACCGTTTGTTTTACTTAATCTAGTGAGTCGTTATCTATATAGGTCAATATCTTGCGGGACTACATCTTTATGGTTGGCACTAATGTTGTAGCTGTACTCCTTTTTGTATGACCTAATGGTATTCACTAATGTTGTAACATTTCTCCCGTTTGTTTTACTTAATCTAGTGAGTCGTTATCTATATAGGTCAATATCTTGCGGGACTACATCTTTATGGTTGGCACTAATGTCCTAGATGTACTTCTTTTTGTATGACCTAATGTTATTCACTAATGTTGTAACATTTCTCCCGTTTGTTTTACTTAATCTAGTGAGTCGTTATCTATATAGGTCAATATCTTGCGGGACTACATCTTTATGGTTGGCACTAATGTCCTAGCTGTACTCCTTTTTGTATGACCTAATGTTATTCACTAATGTTGTAACATTTCTACCGTTTGTTTTCTTAATCTAGTGAGTCGTTATGTATATAGGTCAATATCTTGCGGGACTACATCTTTATGGTTGGCACTAATGTCCTAGATGTACTTCTTTTTGTATGACCTAATGTTATTCACTAATGTTGTAACATTTCTCCCGTTTGTTTTACTTAATCTAGTGAGTCATTACCTATATAAGTCATTATCTTGCGGGACTACATCTTTATGGTTGGCACTAATGTCCTAGATGTACTCCTTTTTGTATGACCTAATGTTATACACTAATGTTATAACATTTCTCCCGTTTGTTTTACTTAATCTAGTGAGTCGTTATCTATATAGGTCAATATCTTGCGGGACTACATCTTTATGGTTGGCACTAATGTCCTAGATGTACTCCTTTTTGTATGACCTAATGTTATACACTAATGTTGTAACATTTCTACCGTTTGTTTTACTTAATCTAGTGAGTCGTTATCTATATAGGTCAATATCTTGCGGGACTACATCTTTATGGTTGGCACTAATGTCCTAGATGTACTTCTTTTTGTATGACCTAATGTTAATCACTAATGTTAACATTTCTCCCGTTTGTTTTACTTAATCTAGTGAGTCGTTATCCATATAGGTCAATATCTTGCGGGACTACATCTTTATGGTTGGCACTAATGTCCTAGCTGTACTCCTTTTTGGATGACCTAATGTTATTCACTAATGTTGTAACATTTCTACCGTTTGTTTTACTTAATCTAGTGAGTCGTTATCTATATAGGTCAATATCTTGCGGGACTACATCTTTATGGTTGGCACTAATGTTGTAGCTGTACTCCTTTTTGTATGACCTAATGGTATTCACTAATGTTGTAACATTTCTCCCGTTTGTTTTACTTAATCTAGTGAGTCGTTATCTATATAGGTCAATATCTTGCGGGACTACATCTTTATGGTTGGCACTAATGTCCTAGATGTACTTCTTTTTGTATGACCTAATGTTATTCACTAATGTTGTAACATTTCTCCCGTTTGTTTTACTTAATCTAGTGAGTCGTTATCTATATAGGTCAATATCTTGCGGGACTACATCTTTATGGTTGGCACTAATGTCCTAGCTGTACTCCTTTTTGTATGACCTAATGTTATTCACTAATGTTGTAACATTTCTACCGTTTGTTTTCTTAATCTAGTGAGTCGTTATGTATATAGGTCAACATCTTGCGGGACTACATCTTTATGGTTGGCACTAATGTCCTAGCTGTACTCCTTTTTGTATGACCTAATGTTATTCACTAATGTTGTAACATTTCTACCGTTTGTTTTACTTAATCTAGTGATTCGTTATCTATATAGGTCAATATCTTGCGGGACTACATCTTTATGGTTGGCACTAATGTCCTAGCTGTACTCCTTTTTGTATGACCTAATGTTATTCACTAATGTTGTAATATTTCTACCGTTTGTTTTACTTAATCTAGTGAGTCGTTATCTATATAGGTCAATATCTTGCGGGACTACATCTTTATGGTTGGCACTAATGTCCTAGATGTACTTCTTTTTGTATGACCTAATGTTATTCACTAATGTTGTAACATTTCTCCCGTTTGTTTTACTTAATCTAGTGAGTCGTTATCTATATAGGTCAATATCTTGCGGGACTACATCTTTATGGTTGGCACTAATGTCCTAGCTGTACTCCTTTTTGTATGACCTAATGTTATTCACTAATGTTGTAACATTTCTCCCGTTTGTTTTACTTAATCTAGTGAGTCGTTATCTATATAGGTCAATATCTTGCGGGACTACATCTTTATGGTTGGCACTAATGTCCTAGCTGTACTCCTTTTTGTATGACCTAATGTTATTCACTAATGTTGTAACATTTCTACCGTTTGTTTTACTTAATCTAGTGAGTCGTTACCTATATAGGTCAATATCTTGCGGGACTACATCTTTATGGTTGGCACTAATGTCCTAGCTGTACTCCTTTTTGTATGACCTAATGTTATTCACTAATGTTGTAACATTTCTCCCGTTTGTTTTACTTAATCTAGTGAGTCGTTATCTATATAGGTCAATATCTTGCGGGACTACATCCTTATGGTTGGCACTAATGTCCTAGCTGTACTCCTTTTTGTATGACCTAATGTTAATCACTAATGTTGTAACATTTCTACCGTTTGTTTTACTTAATCTAGTGAGTCGTTACCTATTTAGGTCATTATGTTGCGGGACTACATCTTTATGGATGGCACTATTGTTGTAGCTGTACTCCTTTTTGTATGACCTAATGTTATACACTAATGTTGTAACATTTCTACCGTTTGTTTTACTTAATCTAGTGAGTCGTTACCTATTTAGGTCATTATGTTGTGGGACTACATCTTTATGGATGGCACTATTGTTGTAGCTGTATTCCTTTTTGTATGACCTAATGTTATACACTAATGTTGTAACATTTCTCCCGTTTGTTTTACTTAATCTAGTGAGTCATTACCTATATAAGTCATTATCTTGTGGGACTACATCTTTATGGTTGGCACTAATGTTGTAGCTGTACTCCTTTTTGTATGACCTAATGTTTTTCACTAATGTTGTAACATTTCTACCGTTTGTTTTACTTAATCTAGTGAGTCGTTATCTATATAGGTCAATATCTTGCGGGACTACATCTTTATGGTTGGCACTAATGTTGTAGCTGTACTTCTTTTTGTATGACCTAATGTTATTGAGTAATGTTGTAACATTTCTACCGTTTGTTTTACTTAATCTAGTGAGTCGTTATCTATATAGGTCAATATCTTGCGGGACTACATCTTTATGGTTGGCACTAATGTCCTAGCTGTACTCCTTTTTGTATGACCTAATGTTATTCACTAATGTTGTAACATTTCTACCGTTTGTTTTACTTAATCTAGTGAGTCGTTACCTATATAGGTCAATATCCTGCGGGACTACATCTTTATGGTTGGCACTAATGTCCTAGCTGTACTCCCTTTTGTATGACCTAATGTTACTCACTAATGTTGTAACATTTCTCCCGTTTGTTTTACTTAATCTAGTGAGTCGTTACCTATTTAGGTCATTATGTTGCTGGACTACATCTTTATGGATGGCACTATTGTTGTAGCTGTACTCCTTTTTGTATGACCTAATGTTATACACTAATGTTGTAACATTTCTACCGTTTGTTTTACTTAATCTAGTGAGTCGTTACCTATTTAGGTCATTATGTTGTGGGACTACATCTTTATGGATGGCACTATTGTTGTAGCTGTATTCCTTTTTGTATGACCTAATGTTATACACTAATGTTGTAACATTTCTCCCGTTTGTTTTACTTAATCTAGTGAGTCATTACCTATATAAGTCATTATCTTGTGGGACTACATCTTTATGGTTGGCACTAATGTTGTAGCTGTACTCCTTTTTGTATGACCTAATGTTATTCACTAATGTTGTAACATTTCTACCGTTTGTTTTACTTAATCTAGTGAGTCGTTATCTATATAGGTCAATATCTTGCGGGACTACATCTTTATGGTTGGCACTAATGTTGTAGCTGTACTTCTTTTTGTATGACCTAATGTTATTGAGTAATGTTGTAACATTTCTACCGTTTGTTTTACTTAATCTAGTGAGTCGTTATCTATATAGGTCAATATCTTGCGGGACTACATCTTTTTGGTTGGCACTAATGTTGTAACATTTCTACCGTTTGTTTTACTTAATCTAGTGAGTCGTTATCTATATAGATCAATATCTTGCGGGACTACATCTTTATGGTTGGCACTAATGTTGTAGCTGTACTTCTTTTTGTATGACCTAATGTTATTGAGTAATGTTGTAACATTTCTACCGTTTGTTTTACTTAATCTAGTGAGTCGTTATCTATATAGGTCAATATCTTGCGGGACTACATCTTTATGGTTGGCACTAATGTCCTAGATGTACTCCTTTTTGTATGACCTAATATTATACACTAATGTTGTAATCTTTCTCCCGTTTGTTTTACTTAATCTAGTGAGTCGTTACCTATTTAGGGCATTATGTTGCTGGACTACATCTTTATGGATGGCACTATTGTTGTAGCTGTACTCCTTTTTGTATGACCTAATGTTATACACTAATGTTGTAACATTTCTACCGTTTGTTTTACTTAATCTAGTGAGTCGTTACCTTTATAGGTCATTATCTTGTGGGACTACATCTTTATGGTTTTCACTAATGTTGTGGCTGTATTCCTTTTTGTATAACCTAATGTTATTCACTAATTTTGTATCCTTTTTCTCATTTGTTTTACTTAATCTAGTGAGTCGTTACCTATATAGGTCATTATCTTGTTGGGCTAAAGCTTTATGGTTGGCACTAATGTTGTAGCTGTACTCCTTTTTGTATGACCTAATGTTATTCACTAATTTTGTATCCTTTTTCTCATTTGTTTTACTTAATCTAGTGAGTCGTTACCTATATAGGTCATTATCTTGCGGGACTACATCTTTATGGTTGGCACTAATGTTGTAGCTGTACTCCTTTTTGTATGACCTAATATTATACACTAATGTTGTAACCTTTCTCCCGTTTGTTTTACTTAATCTAGTGAGTCGTTACCTATGTAGGTCATTATCTTGCGGGACTACATCTTTATGGTTGGCACTAATGTTGTAGCTGTACTCCTTTTTGTATGACCTAATATTATACACTAATGTTGTAACCTTTCTCCCGTTTGTTTTACTTAATCTAGTGAGTCGTTACCTTTATAGGTCATTATCTTGTGGGACTACATCTTTATGGATGGCACTATTGTTGTAGCTGTACTCCTTTTTGTATGACCTAATGTTATTCACTAATTTTTTATCTTTTTTCTCATTTGTTTTACTTAATCTAGTGAGTCGTTACCTATTTAGGTCATTATGTTGCGGGACTACATCTATATGGTTTTCACTAATGTTGTGGCTGTACTCCTTTTTGTATAACCTAATGTTATTCACTAATTTTTTATCCTTTTTCTCATTTGTTTTACTTAATCTAGTGAGTCGTTACCTATTTAGGTCATTATGTTGCGGGACTACATCTTTATGGATGGCACTATTGTTGTAGCTGTACTCCTTTTTGTATGACCTAATGGTTTTCGCTAATTTTGTATCCTTTTTCTCATTGGTTTTACTTAATCTAGTAAGTCGTTACCTGTGTAGGTCATTATCTTGTGGGACTACATCTTTATGGTTGGCACTAATGTTGTGGTTGTATTCCTTTTTGTATAACCTAATGTTATTCACTAATTTTGTATCCTTTTTCTCATTGGCTTTACTTAATCTAGTGAGTCGTTACCTATGTAGGTCATTATCTTGTGGGGCTAAAGCTTTATGGTTGGCACTAATGTTGTAGCTGTACTCCTTTTTGTATGACCTAATGTTATACACTAATTTTGTATCCTTTTTCTCATTTGTTTTACTTAATCTAGTGAGTCGTTACCTATTTAGGTTATTATTTTGTGGGGCTACATCTTTATGGTTGGCACTGATGTTTTTTCTGTCCTCCTTTTTGTATAACCTAGTGGTATATATTACCAGTGTAACATACTTCTCCGAAAAAGACGTTTTTTGTAAGGCAGGTTATTCTTGTAAGCTAAATTTTTGTATTCGTCATTTCCAATTTAGTTACTGAAGACTTCTACATCACATTTTTTTTTGATATCTAGTTGTTTGCTAATAAATAACAACATTGGATTATACGATATTTTTTGTGCCACATAACGAATTTATTTTTATTAACTTTTAAAAATAATTACCTGCTTTTACATGTGCTAATTTGTCTAAATCTCAAATTAACATATTAGATCCTTTACTGGAGTTAGTTCAAATATTTATTCTTGTTTCTCTATTCCAATTAAGAATGCTTCAACATTTCAACGCCCCTGGCTTGAGTGAACTTTACACCAAACCAGACGATCTTTACCGTTGACGTTTTACCGGTAACACTCCAGTAAACCCAGTACGTGGGTTCGCTTTCAGTCTGCGCCGGCCACAAGGTTCTGCTAATGGAAACTACCTGTGTGTATCAGTGTGTTTGATCTCTCGACTAAGCACACAACGGCTGCGTCGTTTGATTCGGTTACGTCTCCGTCACGCTTCAAAAGTTTACAGCTCAATCCCATTGAACAAAGAGGCGACATATTTTACCTGCTATTCTAGGCAGATGCCTGCTCAGGCTCCGTTAGAATCTCTCTAGATACACAAGTTAATCTGAGAAAAAGTGAGTCAGTGAAATAACTTCCAAATACACTGCGTTGAAATTTATAATAATCATTAAAATCACCAAAATCACGTATTAGATACACAAATACGTAAATATTTCTAGTTTATCTACAGTGTCTCGTTCTAGGAACTATGCCTAGTGAAACAATATGTAATGCAACATTGATTTATTTTTAAAATTATTTTTAATAATTTATTAAATAACTTTGGGTGGACCAAACAAATGAAAACCAAAGATAAACAAATCTGAGCGGAGGTGAGGTTGTATAGGTTAGGTTAGGTTAGGTTCGGTTAGGTTAGGTTAGGTTACTTTAGGTTAGGTTAGGTTAGGTTAGGTTAGGTTAGGTTAGGTTAGGTTATACTACCTCACCTCCGCTCAGATTTGTTTATCTTTGGTTTTCATTTGTTTGGTCCACCCAAAGAGGAATTGCTTGGAAAACGTTCAGCAACAATTTGGAGAATTAGTGTAAATGGGGCTCAAACAAGGATTCTTTGAATCTGGTATAAAAAACAATGTTTGGATCAAGACCAATAACATATACATGAGTACATTTCTCTGCCTTTTTTAACATCACAATGTTTTCCTATGTTGACGCGTTTCGGAATTACTCCATTTTCAAAACTTAAATAGTGTTCTTTAATACTTAACTAAGTGAATACTAAGAGCTTACTTACTGTAGAGTAGAGGCTTTGCTTCGTAAAAGGAACGATTGTTGCGAAACGCGTCACCAAGTAAGCCCTTATGTATTCACTTAGTTAAGTGGTATAGAACTAATATTTAGGTTTTGAAAAATGGAGTCATTGCGAAACTCGTCGAGAAAGGAAAATATTGTAGTGTTATGTAAGGCCAAAACATTTACTCGAATATATACAAATATCCCTATCTGAAGAGACAATGAGTGTATTAAGGATTCAAGTTTATTAATGTGTAGAATATGTTGAGACGTAAAAAATGTCTTATTTTGTATACATAGAGAATTTTGTTATCCACGTCTCTCTTCAATTATTTATTCTCCCTCGAAGAAAATGACGTTTTTCTTAAACTGTAGATATTCCAATGTAGATAAAGCCATCAGATTTAATTTTGCTAAAAACTGCCCTAGAAATTGCATTAGTTTTAATGTAGTAATGGCATAAGCAAAGTTATTTAAAAAACAAGTAATATGAACAAATTGTTTTTAAAGTCAATTCCTACATAGGTAAACAAAAAATTATTTTAGTTACTTTTTAATAAACAATTAAAAATAACGTAAATTAAAGTGCTATAAATTATGCATTAAAACAGTTGTTCTACCACATAACTCATAATATGAAATCATATGTTATCACTTACTTTAAGCCAAATGGGACAAAACAACTGTATTGTATATACCTTATTGTTTTGTGAAATTGTTTTCTTCCATATAAAATTAACATGAATTCATTAATTTTAATTAGTGAACTATTATTTGAAAACACTGTAATAATATCAAGTCCCATCCACTACAAGTTTTAAAAATATGTATTTGAACTTGCGTGGATGAATAAAGAGTATTTTACTAACGGTTGTAAATTTGAACAAGATGTATAAGGACAGTGTGAACTAATAGAAGGAATTGAATAGCACGATAAAACTGTATTACCGTCAATTTGAGTGAAATAATCTTTCTGTTAAATTCCTAACGAAAAACATACGGAAATAATCTTCTAAAAAAGTTAACGAAACATACAAATATTGCATTATTTAGTTTATTTTCAGACTTTCATTAAAAAACAGAAGCCTAAACTTTTTATGTGTTTCTCCATAATGAGCCTACTAAATTTAATACTCACTCTATAGGTTTAGTTTCATGAGCAGAAGAAATAGCGTCCTCTCCAGATACAATTACTTTCGTCATGTACGTTTTATGTTTATACCTTTTATAACAACAAGTAGGCTAAGATAAACAAAATATCTTTTAAATCAATTCCTACAAAGAAATATTTTATTTTAGTTACTTAATGTTAAATAATTACAATTAATATAAATAAAGTAACATAACCTATGCGTTTAAATAGCTGTTCTACCACGTAACCTATAGCATTAAAATCCCTTTTTATGAAATCGTATGTTATCACTTATTTATGCCTAATGGTGTAAAAATAACTATATTGCATACCTTGCCCCTTTTGTGAAAATGTATTCCCCCACATAAAACTAAAATTAACTATTTAAATTTAATTAATGAATAATATTTTTTAAACTGTATCCTCTGTAATCCACAACAAGTAAAGATGTATTTGAATTTGAGTGCATGAATAAAAGTATTTTATTAACGATTTAAAGTTTGAACAAAATATTAATAGGGGGAGTGTGAACTAATAGAAGGATTTCAAAAAGCACATAATATGGCCGAGTAAATTAAATGTAGTATTTCAATAACCCTCTTAATAGACTAATATAGCCTAGGGAAAATGTTTAATATTGCAGTAAATAAAAAAATACATCTAGTCTGAAACTACATAAAAGTACTCTAAAATATATATTAGAAAATAATTTATACTTTATTACTATCGGCCTATATACCTGATATCCCAATAGACAATCCTGACGACACCGTCCTCTCGAAACAGTAATTTAGCTCTAACAAGTAAAAGGGGCTTCATTTTCCTTTCTGCTACCCTACCCGTCTTAGAGAGTGAATAGGGTGTTAGAGAGTAGATACATCTCAATGACGTCAATAGAGAGAGGTTAACTCTGGGATATGAAACTTTCCGTGTAACACCTATTCTCTTGACCTTGTATGGCTTCCCTTAAAGCTTACTGTTTCCAAGTCCTGTCCACTCTCTTCCTTGAAGGTATTAACCCTAAGCTATTCTTTAACCAACGAATGTTGATATCACAAAGGTATTTGTCAGCCAGTATTTATGACTTCCTTTGAGAGGAAATGGACTTCGATAACGTGCTCGCCTTTTAATTGTTGACGTGACGTCACTGCAGAACGCAAAGGAATTTTAAATTTCCTTTTGCGTAGGTCGTCTGAGTTTTATAATCCAGTTTTTCAATCAGTTTACCATAGGCAGAGGGGACTTAAAGAGGACTGTTTGATTGCACTGTAATGGGTTAGTCACTGTAAAGAATGAGTAAAAGGTTAAATGGATACCCACAGGTGATAGAATTCCAAATAGCTACTCTACTGAAGATTATGCGGCTTTTACACCTGTTTTATTATACTAACATGGTTAAATAACCGAAGTATAAATAAATAGCTCCTATAGCATATTACTTCATTACAGTTTGTGATTCATACATAAAGTTTATTGTATACATAGTTTCCTGTGTTATACAAATTTTTAATTCTTATTTTACACGGTTACGCTTGAGTTTTGTGATATAAAACGTTTAGGCTTGAAAATATTTCTTAAAAATATATTTTGTCTTAAAAACACACAAATCAAGATGTTTTTGAATATTTCTATTGCTGTTCTTTCCGTATGTACACATTTATATAGATTCACTTTTAATCTTTTTTTTGTTTTATTTGTAAAATGTTGATAGAGTTTATTTAATAATTTGTTTACTAAAAGTAGTCTTATTAGACCAACAATTAAAGTTTCCTTGAAAAATTCCTATTTGCACAAATAATAAATAAACTTTGCCCATATCACTTTATTTTTGTCTCCAATAATAACACTATACTACACTAGTGCTTTCGGGTTAGTCTTCTCACCGTCTTCGAATTATCCACCAAATGGAAAACCTCTGCGTTCGGAATTGAAGTCTCTTTCATGTTTTTGGTCCATCTTCTTTCTTACCTCTCTACCTGTTACTATTTATTAGGAATATACTGTGGTTGAATTTAATAATAAATACACAAAAACCTCTTAACCACAAACTTTCTTTAATTTACCCTAATGTACATTTCAGTTACAAAGTAACCATCCTCAGAGGGATAACATACAAAGACTCCCCCATACAGTCTTTGTATGTTATCCCTCTGAGGATGGTTACTTTGTAACTGAAATGTACATTAGGGTAAATTAAAGAAAGTTTGTGGTTAAGACGTTTTTGTGTATTTATTATTCTCTACCTGTTACATAACCACATCTCGTCAAATATATTTATTTTTGATTCACCAAGGGGCATTAACCATATTCCGTAGTATCTCGTTTTGGAACGTCTGTAGAACTCCTGCATTCGATTCTTTTGCACATTCCCAAATCTTTGAAATTTAGTTGCAACCACTGTCTAGGCGATAACGCGAACCAATGGAAACTTGAAGTGTACGATCGTTGTGATGTTTACTACCCCTCGTCGAAAAGTTAAATTAATAACCACAGCTAAACATTATGGAAATCTTCAGACTGCGGAAATCTTTTATTCTGATTATTATTAAATAAGTAATATAAACAAATTCTACTTAGGTGAACACACACAAATTTTATTTTAGTTTCTTATTATTAAATAATACTATATATAAATATAACCTATCTATTAAAACAACTGCTCTACTACATAACCTATAACAAAATATCAGCCTTTGTGTGAAATCATATGATATCACTTATTTATGCCAAATTGAACGATATAACTATCAGCTATATTGAGAAATTATTTCATTATATTCAATTAATGAATAATTATTTGAAAAATCTCTATTACCATCAAGATATTATCCACTACAAGTTTAAGAAAATATATTCATACTTGAGTGTATGTATAAAAAGTATTTTACTAACGATTGAGAATTTAAACAAGATATATATAGGGTGAGTGTGAACTTATATAAGGGATTGAATAAAATGTTATATAAATAAACCTTATTGTAAGAAACAGAGTACAAGTACAAACTATACAGTCCTTGCTTCACATCGTATTCATTTGACTATGTAAATTTCCAGCTTCGCAGTTACAACCACAGATGTATTCGTCAACCACAGATGCATATGAAGAGTACTTAATTTCAGCCTACTAAATACTGGTCAAGCCAAAGAAAACCAGAGACTAATCGCAATTCTACTGTTAAAGTCACTGTAAAAATTACGTACATGAACGTCTAAAGAAGAAATTTACATAAAACAAGGCAAATTAATCCTCGGTTATTAATTTTGCCGTGTTAACGTCAGCATTAAAGCCCTCGTGATCGACATTCTGGTATCAAATAAACGACGTAGATTAATCCGTCCTACAATGTTGGAAATGCAAGAGGACATTTCTTTTCACTTAGAATGCAGCCATTATCTGACAGTACTTTTATTAGAAGCCGTTTTTAACAGGTTTAGAGACTGGTTTCTAAGAAGCATTTTTTTCCTAGGCATCAATGTATACCAAGATTTACTTTTAAGAATTAATCTGTGTTCTAAAGAAAAGCAATATAAACAACGTTTTTACAGTGCTGTATAAAAACGTCTATCAATGATTCATACCCGTAGTGTAGGTTACATTTCAAAATAATTTTAAAATTGTAATTTTTTTAAATAAAACTCCGGATTGACAGTTTTAAATTTTAAAAAAGTAATTAAATTTAAAAATTAAAGTAAACTTGAAAACATTTTCCATACTTCAGTTGAATTTGTCAATTCCTTCTATTAGCTCACACTCTCCCAAATTATATCTTGTTCAAATTTCCAATCTCTAATAAAATGATTTTTATTTCATTCACTTGAGTGCAAATAGGCTACATTTTTTTAAACTTAGTGGATGACACTCGATGTTATTAATATTTTGTTATAATAATAATTCAATACATTTAATGAATTAGTTTTAGTTTTATGGGGGAGAGAACCTTTGACAGAAGGGGCAAGGTATGCAAAATCATTATGTCGTCCTAGTTCATTTAAAATACGGTGATAACATATAATTTCCCAAAACAGCTATTTCTATATAAAAGATTATATTGTAGAACAGCTATTTTGATGCTAGGATATGTTAGCTTTTTAATAATGAATGTAATTATTTAATAAAACCTAACTAAAATAAAATTTTCTTTTGTTCACCTAAAAAGGAATTGACATTTAAAAACATTGTGTGTACATTACTTGTTTTACTGTAAATCAAAATTTTAATCACTTACTTGTTTAATTTTTAGATACTTATGTCGTAAACGATTTTTTCTAAACTTTTTCTATTCTCTGGCTTCAGCTCTGTCTCAGGTTCTGACACAAGTCAGGCTTTTCTCACTTCTTATCTTCTAACCCAATGAGAACCGTTCGTCTACATTCCATTCGGTATATTATTTAGCAGAAAACTCTCCTGATACTAGGTGGCGCACGAATAAGGGTCTTTGAGTAAATTTAACACAACTAGCACATACTATGTTGGTAGTAAATTTGTAATTTTATTTGTATTATTGCAATATTTGTCAATATACGTTTATTCATTTTTAATGTCCGCAAGCAGTATATTTATTATTAGTAAATTCTTTCTATTAATTAAGTCTCTCCTTATATATAGACTACCTTGTTCAAAGTTTCAATCGTTAATAAAATACTTTTATTCGTCCACTCAAGTTCAAATACATTTATATAAAATTGTTCTGGATGACACCATGTAGTTACAGGTTTTTCAAATATTAATTCATTGATAATTTTTAATGAATTAATTTTAGTTGTAAATGGTAAAAAAACTTTTCACAAAAGATTCAAGGTATGCAATATAGTTATTTCGTTCCATTTGGCTTAAAACAAGTTATATCATATGATTTCTTAAAACAGCTGTTATTGTGTATAGGTTATGTGGAACTGTTTAAACTCGTGGGTTCTGTTAGTTTATTTGCATTATTTGTAATTGTATTTAATCAAAAGTAACTCTAATAAAATTGATTGCTGTTGACATAAGTATAAATTTTCTTTAAAATATTTTTGTTTATATTACTTGGTTTTGAGTAATATTTTCTTATTGAGTTTTTTGTTTTTGAGTCGGGAGTGATTTCCATGTCACTAATTATCTCATGTGCTCCTCAGTATTTAATCTCACACTTTTCCAACATAGTTTTATATTTCCCTTTACATGTAGCCTATCCTTATTGTACTCCAATCTTTAATTGAATTCCTGTTTAAATAAAATAGTTAAACAAATTGAAAATTGCTATGTACTACCCTAAGAACGTACTTTATCAATTAATATCTAAGAGGGTTGTTAGAAATTTAAAAATGGGTTTTATTTACTTTATGACAACAAATCCTAACAACGAGACAAAGGTTTTATTCTATAACCTGGCTCAGTCATTGGTTTTTATCTGCTGCATTATACAATTTTAGCAAAGTGTGGACTGACTCTACACAACGACACATTGGCGATGCTGCAATCAGTCATTTATCTGTTTCACCGACTTCCAAATACTTTTCTAATTTTAATTTGGATATGCCTAGACAATTATAATATTTTGTAGGAAATGTTTTCATAACTGATTAATTTATTAAAACCATATATATTTCTACAAAGTTAATCAAATTAAAAAAACCGTAACATTATATATATATATATATATATATATATTCGAGTAGGGAAATTGTTTACATAGAGTGTTAGTATAGTAGAAACTCTCTAATTCGTCATGTAGTATAGGCCTAAGCGCCATCAGAAATTAGTTATCTACTACAAAAACTAAATTCCGACATTTTTTTGCCTTTCGTAACATTAAAATATTTTCCTTTGTTAACGCGTTTTGGAGTGACTCCATTTTCAAAACTTAAATAGTACTTTTTAAGTATCTTTAAGGGAGTTTTATTCTAGTTTAGATGATTGAGACATTCCGAAACTCGTCCACAAAGGAAAATGTTGTAATGCTAGAAAAAGCAGAAAAATATACTCGAATATATACGAATATTTCGATGAGTGTATTAAGAATTCCAACCGTAACATTACATCAAAATATTACGTAAAATATAGTATATTTTGTTAAGGTTTTATGAATGTATTATTGTTCCGAATTACCTAAGCCATTGAGATCACGCTAATGGCTTATATATATATATATATATATATATATATATATATATATATATATATATCAGGAATTTAATATTCCTGATGATGTTGGTACTGTTAGCCAACGAAAAGCTTTGAATTATAAATTCAATTTTAATTCTTGTATTTGTATTTTGACTTAGTTCTTTATTAATACACAAGAACAGATATTGCGATATTTATATATATATATATATATATATATATATATATATATATATATATATATTTACTTATTTATTTATAATAGTAATTATTAATATTTTTAAAAATATATGCTCATTATAATATAAATAATCTCATACATTGTGAATTTTTAATTTCTCGTTGTTCGAAGATTTTCACTATTCTTTTTGTTCTCGTAAACCTCTTCACTTAGAAAACATTAGCCCTGAACGAGGCCGATTTGTTTTGGAGTAAACATGTAAAGTTAGCCTTAAAAATGCCAATAACATGTAGATAAAGTTCTAACGATGAAAAATAATAATTTTAATATATAGGAAGTTTGTATTTAATAATAAAAGTAGTAGTATATACTCAAACCCCTATATATATATATATATATATATATATATATATATATATATATATATATATATATATATATATATATATCGCAATATGTATTCTTGTGTATTAATAAAGAACTAAGTCAGAATACAAATACAAGAATTATAATTGAATTTACAATTATAATTATAATTATATTGTAAATTCAATTATAATTCTTGTATTTGTATTGTGACTTAGTTATATATATATATATATATATATATATATATATATATATATATATTTAAATGTACCCTATTTTCGAGCCAGAGGTTACTAAATGTTGTAAGACTTTGGTTATGAATCCATTAACAATGCCACCGAACCATTAAGTAAACAGAATAATTTAACAATTCTGAATGGTCTAATTAAGATAATCATCTGGTAATTAAGTGCCACAGGCTAATTCTTCTAATCCACTTTTAATTGTTAGGATCACCAATGTTTTAATTCCATATAATCAAACACAAATTAAATTGTCATGTAGATAAGTCTGATCCAGTAATGACTTTATTTAACTAAACAAACAAAACGTAGCATTGAAAACTGTCACAAAAATATTCTACTCAGAGATATTCTATCACTTCCCAAAGATATTCTACTCAAACATATTTTACCAATTCCCAAAGACACCCTGCTCAAAGATATTTTGCCACTTGCCAAAGACACTCTACTCAAAGATATTTTACCAATTCCCAAAGACACCCTGCTCAAAGATATTTTGCCACTTACCAAAGACACTCTACTCAAAGTTATTTTACCAATTCCCAAAGACACCCTGCTCAAAGATATTTTGCCACTTACCAAAGACACTCTACTCAAAGATATTTTACCAATTCCCAAAGACACCCTGCTCAAAGATATTTTGCCACTTGCCAAAGACACTCTACTCAAAGTTATTTTACCAATTCCCAAAGACACCCTGCTCAAAGATATTTTGCCACTTACCAAAGACACTCTACTCAAAGATATTTTACCAATTCCCAAAGACACCCTGCTCAAAGATATTTTGCCACTTGCCAAAGACACTCTACTCAAAGATATTTTACCAATTCCCAAAGACACCCTGCTCAAAGATATTTTGCCACTTGCCAAAGATACTATACTCAAACATATTTTACTAATTCCCAAAGACACTCTACTTAAAGATATTGTACCACTTGCCAATGATACCCTACTCAAAGATATTTTACCAATTCCCAAAGTCACCCTGCTCAAAGATAGTTTGCCACTTGCCAAAGATACTCTACTCAAAGATATTTTGCCACTTGCCAAAGATACTCTACTCAAACATAATTTGCCACTTGCCAAAGGCACCCTGCTCAAAGATATTTTGCCACTTGCCAAATATACTCTACTCAAAGATTATTTTACCAATTCCCAAAAACACTCTACTTAAAGATAGTCTACCACTTGCCAAAGATACCCTACTCAAAGATATTTTGCCACTTGCCAAAGACACTCTACTTAAAGATACTCTACCACTTGTGAAAGATACTCTAGTTAAGTATATTCTACCACTTCCCAAAAGTAATCTACTCAAAGGTATTTTACCAATTCCCAAAGACACTCTGCTCAAAGATAGTCTACCACTTCCAAAGATACTCTACTCAAACATATTTTACCAATTCCCAAAGACACTCTACTTAAAGATATTCTACCACTTGCCAAAGATACCCTACTCAAAGATATTTTGCCACTTGCCAAAGACACTCTACTTAAAGATACTCTACCACTTGTCAAATATTCTCTAGGTAAGGATATTCTACCACTTCCCAAAGGTAATCTACTCAAAGGTATTTTACCAATTCCCAAAGACACTCTGCTCGAAGATAGTCTACCACTTCCAAAGATTCTCTACTCAAACATATTTTACCAATTCCCAAAAACACTCTACTTAAAGATACTCTACCACTTGTCAAAGATACTCTAGTTAAGGATATTCTACCACTTCCCAAAAGTAATCTACTCAAAGGTATTTTACCAATTCCCAAAGACACTCCGCTCAAAGATAGTCTACCACTTCCAAAGATACTCTACTGAAACATATTTTACCAATTCCCAAAGACACTCTACTTAAAGATATTCTGCCACTTGTCAAAGATACTCTACTCAAGGATATTCTGCCACTTGCCAAAGATACCCTACTCAAAGTTATTCTGCCACTTGCAAAAGATACTCTACTCAAGGATACTCTACAACTTCCCAAAGGTAAACTACTCAAAGATATTTAACCAATTCCCAAATATAATATACTCAAAGATATTCTGCCACTTGCCAAAGATACCCTACTCAAAGTTATTCTACAACTTGCAAAAGATACTCTACTGAAAGACATTCTAGCACTTGTCAAAGATACTCTACTCTTATATATTCTACACTATGTTGTAATTATCGTGCCAAATCTTTCGATGTCACTGAACACTAATACTCCCTATTAGTGACTTGTTAAAAGCTGTTCCTCCGTTTGTCTTCCACTTTGCTCATGTGTTCATGCCACTCTATTTTTATAACATTCAGTGAACGTTATTATTTTTTTTCTACCTTATACCTGAGTCACACTTTTATATTTGACTTTGTCTATAAGTGTCTTCCTTGTACTCTTACAAAATACTTTCAATTCTCTTGTTTCTAGTAGTATTTTCTTAGTTGTCTTTATTTCTAGTATTCATCACTGTTTTCTTGTATATACTATCACATACACTTGAAAGTGTTTGATGATTTTTTATCTAGACGACTTTCGAAAGTTGTAGTACTTTCATCTTCAAGAGGACTGTGGGTAATATTATGAACTAATTTATTTCAGAGTAACCTATTATGGATTATTTTACTAGAAATAAAATTACCGCCAACTACAAATCCCATAACATAAACATTATTTTTTCCTCTATATTTTGTTTCAGTAAATCTATTAATTCCAAAACCACTGAGATGAAACTGTACAAACACAAATAGCAAACGGCAAAACCAGAATGCATTTTATTAGATATAGGTTTACTATCAAATAGCGTACGTTTTGTTGCATCGGAAGTTTCTCACATGACATTTTACTAAAGAATTTGAAAGATTCTAGCAAAATGTGCACAAAGTTCTCGTTTACTTAATAAACAGGCTTCCTACTGTGTTTTCGATTTTGTTATTTGTGTTATTTTATTTAAAGTGAAATAAGTAAATTTATTACTCTCAGTATTTAAAAATTTACGAAGCAACTGTCAGTAATCTAGTTGAGAGAAGTTCATTATTTTTAAAATGTAGGTAATATAATCTAAAAATATAGTTAATTGAAAACTTTTATTAGCCGTTGAAACGTTTACTAAGTACAATTTTTATTTAACTTTTAATTGAATCAGTTCTTAAGAACTATCAGATGTGCCTAAAAAAGATTTAATTTAAGAACTATAAGTACAAAGAAATCTAAGTTATTATGATAATATTGTATTAATTGTAGTACGATTACTGAATAAATTAATATATTTCTTAAACAACAAAAATATAAAATAATAATATTTAATCTTAATGATGTATAATAAATAAAGCAATATAGCCTAAGTGTTAACCAGCTGTTCTACAACATAAACTATAACACAAAATCAGCTGTTGTATGAAATCTTATGTTATCAAGTAGTTAAGTTAAAATATGATTATTATCTCGTGACGTGTTCTTGCATGAATCGTGGCGGAGGAGATGATTTTTCTGCAAAATAGACAAATAAATATATACTCAAATCATTAACTGACTCGTGTTCACAGAGTTATAAATAATTTTAAAATTATTTGTTTTAGAAGCTGTCATTATCAAATTTGACACTGTATGCTAGTCGATGCTTGAATTGCAATTGTCACCTTAAAGCGGCTTTGAAGACATATAATTGACCGGCACCTGCGCGCGTTTCTAAGAACGCATGCGCGAGAAGTGTGACAGGTAATTTACTATATTTATTATTTTCAAGATATTAAAAGCCTCCTTAAAACTACATTGCAATAAATACAGGCGTCATAGTGACGGCTTCATGGAGTGATCAGAACGACGCTAGAAGCCGGCACGCAGTCGCGAGCAAAAAAAAACACAACCGCTGAAATCCACTTTGTTTCTGACTGAACGTTGCAATCACCAGATCGTATTGTTCCATAACGGGATTGGTGAACGTTTTCAATCAATCTGGGTGATTGAAGATGACCGGGGCAGCGTGGGAAACGAGCTGGACGCCGCGCTTCTGCTCTATAAGGCGTGGCGTGATCTATGGGCAAAAAGTGTAACACGCTCGGAAGTCCAGCTAACGGCAACCCAACATAGAGTAAGCAGAGAATTACACCAGGAGCAGGATGCTATGCACGGGCAACTCAAACAATTCGGGGAAAGTAATTGCCTTGCGAGATAGGAGTTTCGTCTCGTTAGATAGTAGACGCATATATTAACTACTTCATTATCTTTATAAAACTAGACGCCATCGCGTTATAGCAATGTGCGTGTTCAAACTAGAATCTTAAAGCATATTAACTATATTTTCTTATGCATACACTCACAGTTTTTAATATCAGGGACAAAAAATATTAAACAAAGTTAAACTCAATTCCTACTTAATTCTACACAGAAAAATTTTATTTTAGTTACTATTTATTTAACACTTCAAATTTTTATAAATAAAGTGACACAACCTATGCCTTAAAACAGCTGTTCTACCATATAACTCATAACATAAAATCAGCTGTTTATGAAATCGTATGTTATCACTTATTTTAAGCAAAATGGGACGAAATTACTATATTGCATAACTTGTCCCTTTTGTAAATGGTTTTCTCCCATATAAAAATAAAATTAATTAATTATATTTAATTAATAAATATCAGTATTTGATAAAACTGTATTAACATCGTGTCATGTACTACAATATTTATAAAAATGTATTTCAACTTGAGTGGATGAATAAAAAGTATTTTATTAACAATTGAAAACTTGAACAAGATAACTGAAAACGTCGGTTAATTTATTTGTTAATTATCCTTTATTTCAATAAAACTACAACGTTTCGACCCTAGTTTACCATCTTTTTCAGGATTTTCTTGTAAAATGTTCAAACAATTTTGAGGAACTTCACTGTGAGTGACAAGTATTTTGGATTTTCCAATTGAATGTACTGACAATACTCGTAATCTTTCTTCATTTAACGGAGACCGAGATCGTGTTCTCATGAAACTCAGATTGTATAAGACCGCTCCTCTAAGGACACCTTGTCCCGCTGGGTGTCCTCCACTCCTTCCGAGCCAGTACACCAACAAACTCGTATCTGTTGGTTTACGACATCTAATTTTCTGCAATAGATTGTTATGATTATTTGGTCTCTGTTCCCAGAACCGATTCGTTTCTTGTCAGTTCAGTTTATTCGTAGCACACTCCTGTACGTCTATGACTCAACATCAAAATAAATCAATTCTCTAAATTAATTCTCTATTTAACTGAATTTATAATTCTTGATGATCGCATCACTGTAGATGGCGAAAAGGTTTGAACATTTTATTTGTTATAATAAATATATTCCTGTATCTGTATGATCTTGTATTATTGATATATAAGTATCAAGAAAACTTGTTATAAAAACCATCATTTGAATGAAAACATTATAATTTAAATTGGTAAAACATTTCAAGTCTCGTTTTAATTTTATTAACTTATTCACGTTCTTTTGGACTCAGAGTTCAATAGGCTCAATGCAGCTGCTATCGTATTATGTATGTACTATGCCAAAGACCTTTGCGAAAGTACTCACCAAAGTCTCATGTAAATCCATGAATTGTATAGTGGTGTATAATGAAAAAAACATGGGAAACATACATATAGGTTTATATGTTTTTAAGTAATATGTATTACATATTAATTATATATTTATTTATTACATGCACCGCCTGCACAAGCTCTTGAAAATGTCGACAATGTAAGTTTTGACGAAAGGTTTTAATAAAGTTTTGTTACAAATATTTCTTTCTTTGAAATATTTGTAATGATAAATACACAAATACAAATCGCTCATAATTAATATGCGTATTTAGTTTCTCCCCTCCTCTTTCTATATATATATATATATATATATATATATATATATATATATATATATATATATATGTGTGTGTGTGTGTGTGTGTGTACCAACTACAACAGGAATGAATAATACAATATTGGAGGATAAAAAACATATGTTAAATTCAACTTATTACGTTAATATTGATATTTTATTAATTTAAATTAACATATGTTAATTTAACATATGTTCTATATATTGCATTATTGTATTGTTCATTCCTGTTGATGTTGGTACTGTTTATCAACGAAAACCTTTGAATATAAATTAATAATAATTGTAGTATTTGAATAACCTTAGTTGTTTTATATATATTTATATACATATATATATTTAGGGAGAGAGAGAGAGATTAACATCAAAATTAAAGTACTAAAATTAAAAAATGTGTTTATAAAAACCTTCCTGAATGCAATGAGATAGTTGCAATCCTTATTCGTTATTACTCTGTATTATATATTGTATTTATTAAGAGTTGTGCACTTTTAGGCATTGTTAGGGAAAATAATAATAATAAATCTCGTCGAGGATCGAAAATATAGTTATAATTTAAGAATTAATTATATATAGGTTTATGAGATTTCTGTTTAGGGAAAATTTTTAAAAAATAATAAATAATAAACGCAATGCAATAAATATAATGAAGACGATTCATAATTGAAGACTCTCTCTCTCTCTCTCTCTCTCTCTCTCTCTCTCTCTCTGTCTTTCTCTCTCTCTCTCTCTCTCTCATTGTTTTAAATTCAGTATTTTAGTTTGATTTTTTGCAGTATTCTTATTACAAATGTTTCGCGACTGTACTGAAATTAGAAGTCGATTGAGCAGCTAATAGCATTAAATTAATCGAAAATCCGTTTAAACATTTGAAATTTAAACATTTAAATTTAAATCGCTCAATAATCTCAATCCATAACACAAAACAACAAAAACTAAAATGAAATCGGTCTTTATATAGAGAAATCCACTCCCTCTTCAAAAGGCAGCGATTTCTGTCAAACGCAGTTTTTCGGTTTGGTTAAAAGTTAAACACGCGTAAAATCGATATCTCGATGTAGTCGTCAACCGCGGTCGATCGATCGGTCGATTGTATCGAGAGATCGCTTCAATACATCATGGGACATCACTATTCAGGAACAAGTAGATACATCACCGCCCCCGTCGGTCGGACTGAATCTGTCCGAAGTGCATCGGACAACCTCACAAAGGCAGTGGGAAAGTTGCTATTGTCTCCATTGGCTTACATTAGCGTAAAATCGCTAAATAAATTTCCTTTAATGGTACATAATATCTCCACTTAAATGTGCATAAGATATTGATATATTATTTTTAATATAATTAAAAGTTAGATAAGCTTTAAGTAGGCTTAAATAATTTCATTTTGAACTTAACTAATTATTTTTAACACTTATTAGAAAAATGATTATTAAATATAATATATTTTATATTTTCTACTTACAATAAAACACACAACACGAAGGTAAACATAGAAGAAAATTTAGAGGCAAAGCAAGAGGGGATGAGGCCTAATAGACAGATGAAATACGTGTATGGAAATGTGTTTAAAAAAGTATAAATAAAGGAATGAAAGAAATTTTGTTTCCATTGAAATATATTCTCGGTACTACTATTAGAACACAACTTGTTACATTATCCTAATCCTAAAGCATGACTCCGTCTCGTATAGCCAACTTATATAATGCATGAAGTTATTCATATTTATAACCAACTAATATCGCTATAATCTAGCCCACCATGTACCCGACCCTAATACGTAATATATATATATATATATTTTAAAACAACATAGGTTATTCAAATACAAGAATATTTATTATTTTATATCCAAAGCTTTTCGTTGGCAAACAGTACCAACATCATCTGATGATGCCAACGAAAAGCTTTGGATATAAAATAATAAATATTCTTGTATTTGAATAACCTATGTTGTTTTAAAATATTAAACAAGAAAACGTATTGTTGTTGTCGTGTGACAAGTGCAATAAAAACAATTTCAGAGAAAGAGAGTACAGTTACACGGGTCCAAAGGCGTGAAGCACTGCACTGGCCACCTCTGCAGCTTTGGGTCTCCATAAAGGGTCTCCCTAGAACAGTTCAAGTCAATTTTAAATAGTGCTGCAATGATGGACGGGCAGTTGAAGAGATGATGGGGATCAAGCTGTATCTCTGGGCAGTGCCTACATTCAGGGTATGTTCTTGATCCATCAGGCAAGATTTTCATGTCTTTGAGGTGCATTGTCCTCAGTCTGGCAATTGTTTTTGTTATTTCCCTGTCAAAGTTAAGCTCGGGAAGTGATGATTTTCTTTGGATGTTATGGCAGAGCTTCTGTTTTGCAACGGCATTTACGTCGGAAGATGTTGTAATCACGGGGGTTGGTTCGATGGTCCTCGCTTCCTTGGCCAGAGAATCGGCCTCTTCGTTCCCTTTGATGTCGACGTGTGCCAGGACCCATTGAAGCGTACAAAGCTTCTTCTTTTCCTCTATTAAGGGCAGGAGAGTATTGATCTTTTGGGCGAGGTTTGTATTTCCTTTTTGGAGAGCCTGAAGAGCAGATCTGCAGTCCGTGAAGATTACTATGCCATCAGAGGGGTTGAGTGTTGTCCAAGTGAGGTAAATACTCAGAGCTTCTTTGATTGCGATGAGTTTGCTTGTGAAGTTGGAGGCAATTTTCCCTGCTGCAAATTTGTGTCTGGAAGTTGAGCCATCAGGGTAGGTTATAAAGATTCCGGATCCACCTCTATCGCAGTCAGAATTCGAAGAGCCGTCGGTGTAAGCAGCGACAAAGTGTGGTTTTAAAATCTTGGCAATAGTTTCCATTCCTTTCCTCTTGATTGTTTCTTGAGGCTCTTTTTTGGAGCAGGGTTCGAGGAAATTCAAGTTTATATTCACAAAGGAGGATGGTTTGACCGGGAACCTGGGTTCTTGAGAGATGTCAAGGCTCGTGTGCTGTAGGTTGATGTCCTGTCTGATGTCTTTGTCGTACTGGAGAGTAGAAGATCTTTTTAGCCTGGTTTTTTCCGTCCAAGTTCCGAAAGGTGACTTTTGAGATATGTTGTTCGTGATTGCTCCTGATTTTGTTTGTAAATTTCACTGTAGCGAATTTTCTCCGATTTTCCAATGGGGTTAGGCCACATTCAGTTTCAGCTTTCAAATTATTTGTAGATGAGATGGCTCCAATGATGGCTTTGGAGGCTCTGTACTGGACGGAGTCTACTTTCGAGGATGAAGATGCTGGAGCCCAGATTGGTGCTGCATATTCAAGGATTGGTCTGATGAGTATTGTGTAAGTATTTAGGAGTGTCTTTGATTTGGAACCCCAGTTTGAACCACAAAGTCTGCTCAGGATGCTGAGTTTTTTCAGAGCTCTCTTTGAAACTGTTTCAGTGTGCTTAGTAAATCTCAGTTCCGCATCGAGTGTGAGACCAAGGTATCTGGGGTGCGTGACTTGTTTGACGGTAGTATTGTGGAGCCTAATGTTAGGATGGTGAGTCTGTCTGTTCCTTCTGTCTGTTGAGAAAACACAAGATTTGGATTTATCAGGGTTAATAAGGATCTTATGGTCTTTAGCCCAGGTTTCGATGCCAAGCAAGTTGGTATTTAAGGCTTGTTCAGAGACTGAGATATCAGAGTGTGTATGCCAGATAGCGATGTCGTCTGCATAGCAGGCAATTTTAGCCTCATTGCATATGTGTTCATGGATGGTGTTCATATACATGAGGAAGAGCAGAGGGCTGAGGACCGATCCCTGTGGGACTCCCGCCCACGATCTATGCGTCTTGGAATACTTTCCATTAACTCTCACAACAAATTTTCTATGTCTGAGGAAATCGTTTATCCAGAGCAATGAGTCGCCATTGATGCCAGCACTGTGTAAAATCACAATGAGTTTTTGCCTCCAGACTCTGTCAAACGCTGCAGAGAGGTCAAGGAAGACAGCGGTAGTCTTTTTGTGGGGTTTTTCTTGAAGTCCATCGATGATGGACTGAACCATGTAAAAAAGTTGGTCTACTGTAATGTGCCCGGCTCTAAATGCTGTTTGGTAGAAGTGTAAAATATTACGATCGATTAGCCAGTTCATGATTCTTGTGTGGATGATTCTTTCCATTAGTTTGCACAGGATGCTGGTTAAGGAGATAGGCCGGTAATTCTTACAGCTGGTGGCATCTTTGTCTGGTTTCAAAATCGGTATAATAACAGACTTCTTCCATATAATGGGCAGTTTGCCTGATTTCCAAGATAAGTTGAAGATTTGGAGAAGTGTAAGCTTGGCAGACGCTCCAAAGTATTTAACCATTTGGCCGAAGATAAGATCTGTACCTGGAGACTTTTTTGGGGTCGAGGTTACGGATTGCGCACTCGAGTTCTTCCAAAGTGAGCTCATCAATGAAGATGTCTTTTCGCTCAAAACGTTTGCTTTTTTGTATGGCTTGCTTGTAGTTTTTCCTTTGTTTTCTGTCTTCGTTTTGGAAGCTCAGTCTGCTTGCTTTCTCGTAGAGTGTGGCCAGCATGTTGGCTGCGTCTTTGTCAGTTTTGGACGGTTTACCATTGTCTGTGATAATATTAGAGGTGGGGCCATTATTTTGTAGGATGCTGCCTGTATCAAGGGATTTGATCACCTTCCAGTGTTGATGGTCTTTCCTAGGATCTAGCCTGTTGCAGAGATCTGCCCATTTGTCGCGTTTGCAGGTGGAAATTTCCTCTTCAACCTTTTTACAGATGTCTAATAGCTTTTTTCTATTTACAACGTTGTTGTTCTTCTCGAGTTCATTACAGGCCATATCTCTTTCGTGAATCAAGGTGTCAATATTACGATCCTTCCAATAGGGCACCCAATTGTTCTTTCTCTTTCCCCTTGGGATGGAGACCTTTGCTGCTTTCTGTATACCACAAGTGAAAATTTGAACGAGATTGTCCAAATTTTGGGTGGCTGGTATTTGTTTGCAATGAGTTTCAAGGGTTTCTGTGAATTTATCCCAATTAGCTTTGCGAAAGTTCCACGGTTTGTTGTTTTGGGGTGCAGAATCGACATCAAGGTTGAGGGAAGTGATAACTGGGTAGTGATCACTGATGCCAGTTTTAACAACTTTCCACTCAGCAAGGTCGAGGTGTGAGGAGTCAATTGCTGTGATATCGAGGGGTGAAGTCGTGCCATTTGTTTTTGATAGGTAGGTATTTTCTCCTGTGTTTAAAGGTGAGAGATCCAAGTCCAATAGTAGGTCCTCAACATCTTCTCCCTTGCTGTCAAGTTGGGGGCATCCCCATGAGGGGCTTTTGGCATTGAAATCGCCAAGAAGTAGTTTGATGTCAGAAGAGGAGGGGAAGAGGTGTTTAATGAAGTCCGAGTCAAGTACAGAATATTCGGGATGGTATACGTTGACAATTGTTATTGTGCATTTGGGTAGGAGAAGATTGATAGTATGTGCTTCAGTATTGGAGTCATTAGGTAGATTGTGAGCTGGTGAGAATTCTTCATACTTGACAATAGGAGTTTTCACAAGGAAGGCAAGACCCCCTCCGAGATTTTTTGTTCTGTCTTTCCTAATAACCGTGTAGCCTTTGATCTTGAAGCTTAGATTTGGATTTAGTTTAGTCTCTTGTAGGCAGGCTATGTGGATATTATTTTCGTGAAGTAGGCAAGAGAGTAAGTCCATCTTTCTCTGTGTGCCGTTAGCGTTCAACTGTAAGATGTTTAAAGTTGCAGGACAAAACGCGTCAGCTGTTTCACACGCGATAGCATTGGCTTGTTTAAGAGTCGCTGTCCTCGTAGCATACTTGTCGGCGTGCCCCCGGACTGCAGGGCACGGCGCGTCGGCTGCCCCGAACGCGGTAGCATTAATATCACATATGTTTATTGCACTAGTCATGGTGAGTGCCATTGCCTCGAGAGGTTGGACTTCTACCTGTTGGTCCGCGGGAGCTATTTTATTTCACTCCTACCACCCAATGATAAACCATTGAAGGCATTCCCCTATCCGCCACCTGAGGACGCGCTCTCTAGGGGTTACAGGCTCCCCCGAGAGAACAAGAAAACGTATTATATATATATATATATATATATATATATATATATATATATATTATATATATATACCTTAATTTTATTTTATAGACCACTCATATATGTCCTATTTTATAGCCTACTCACATACAGCCAACTCCCTTTTTAAAGCCTATTCATATACGTCACATATGAATTACTCTTATTTTATAGCCTACTCATATATAACCTACACCTATTTTATAGCCTACTCATACACATCACACATAGCCAATCTTATTTTATAGCCTAGTCATATACGACTGACATAGCCTACTCTTATGTTTCAGCCTACTCATATACGTCACAAATGATTTACTCTTACTTTATAGCCTACTCAAATAGTACTAATATTTATTTCCTAACTAACAATTATAGCCTACTTTGCCCCTGACTGTATTATGAATTTATTTCCAGTCAACTAAAAGCTAAGGTTAGGTGGAACTTTAGTCACCTGTTTAGAGATTGTTCATGAGTGAAAACATATTTTATTGTAACGAGTTGCTTGCTTAAAACCCCACTCACAAATGTAGCCTATTTCATTTGAAAGCATGATAATGTAGGGTGTTTGTCGTAAAAGACGGTCAGGATGATTAAAATTATTAAACTGTCTAAGGAGTGATTTCAATGTTGTAAATAGTTTGAATCTCTTTGTTTGTGCTTAAATGATACGAAGGTTTACAGTGAGTGAGATAATGTAAGAGTCTTATAAGTTGAGTTACGATAGAGGTGACGATAGCTTACTTCAAGGGGAGGGGGTAGGATTGTTAAGGCGAACATACGCAACCCCTCCGGACTTCTCACGCATGACAGTAACTCCATCCTTGTAAGGCATCGACGGTTCGAGCTGTGCTGATTGAAAAACGTAGATACTGCAATAAATCATGTATCACAGTTTATCATCTCTACAGCTTAAACAAAGTTTCAGCGATAAATTTCCCGGTTTCCATCTTTTTTCAGCTTGTTCTAAAAGTCTCTCCGCAGTGATCTTCAACTACCTGCTTCCGTTTACTAACTAGACGACGCAACTACATGGCGTTAAATGTCGCTGACAGATAATTTCAACTTGGTAACTTAGTAATGTCACTTAGTAAATGTCACTTAGTAAATGTCACCTAGTAAACGTCACTTAGTAAACGTCACTTAGTGAATGTCACTTAGTAAATGTCACTTAGTAAATGTCACTTAGTAAATGTCACTTAGTAAATGTCACTTAGTAAATGTCACTTAGTAAATGTCACTTAATAAATGTCACTTAGTAAATGTCACTTAGTAAATGTCACTTAGTAAATGTCACTTAGTAAATGTCACTTAGTAAATGTCACTTAGTAAATGTCACTTAGTGAATGTCCCTTAGTAAATGTCACTTAGTAAATGTCACTTAGTAAATGTCACTTAGTAAATGTCATTTAGTAAATGTCACTTAGTAAATGTCACTTAGTAAATGTCACTTAGTAAATGTCACTTAGTAAATGTCACTTAGTAAATGTCACTTAATAAATGTCACTTAGTAAATGTCACTTAGTAAATGTCACTTAGTAAATGTCATTTAGTAAATGTCACTTAGTAAATGTCACTTAGTAAATGCTGTTTTCAACTTATGAGAACATCTGTACATGCAGGTAAATAAACGTAAAACAATGACTGCATCTTGAAACTGTCAATAATCTAAATGCATTATATAACATCCACATGCAATGCAATTAAGTATAGAAGCAATTATACACTGCTACAATGTAAAATTAAATAGAATCTACTGTCCGATGCGAATATTGTTTGGTAGACGTGTGCTTTGATTGGGGCGACGAGCCGGCGAGCTTCAGTTCTCTTTATTGGTCGAATTCAAATAGTGAATATTTTATAGTGGATCGATGCATTGAGTCAGTGATTGTCCGGTATAAATCCAAACCGATTGAATAATTCTATGCATTTCTCTGACTGAATAAGTATACTGCGCATAGTGAAAACATTTTCTAACCGAACGTTGCAATTTCACGATATGTTTAGAAATTTTATCATAAAACGTATTTTTAAATTGCTTGGTTATCCAGAGTTATAGACAAAATCTATGTGACGGATTTCAGCCAATATTATTTAGATGTGAACACTAAGCTTTTAAAACAAAATCATGATAGGTTTTATCTCAATTTATGTTTTTTTTTCAAAAAATAGGTATACCTTAAAGAACAAAATATTCATTGCCACTACCAGGGGTCGAACCCAGGGACCTTAAGATAACTACTTAACTGCTCTGTTAACTAGACCACTCAAGCGATGATTTATTTCGTTTTAAATAATATTACTTATTTAGTTTTGACACGTAAAAAACATTGAAAACAAAAATAACAATTGGTAGTCTTAACGAATATGAAAATTACATTCGAGAAAATGTACGGAGTCCAATTTATTCTACGTTATCTGTAAAATTTAATTTTATGGAAATTCGTACAACAATTTTGTTTTAATTAAAAAAAAACATTCCCAAATACCATAGTTGTCCATACCTGTATCTTTTACTGGCCGTAAATACAGAATAATGCCAAATATTTCAATGTAATTAGTATTCAAACACCACATATTCCTTTCCCCCGCCACTATCTATTTTATATTCATCTGTTGATTTTACTTGCACCTGGCCCTGTAATATTCTTTCGACTCATCTTTGTTTCTCATGCTTTATTTTCAACGCCTCTTTATTCTCATGCTTCTCGTTGTCTGTATCTTCTATTACTTCATATTATTTGCTTCTTGAATATTGTGTTCAGTTCTGTTTTCCTTACTCGAAGCGGTTTTTCTTCTTTAGCTTTCACCCCGACACTGCTCGACTTGTCAAATAGCGTTAGTTACACTCTTCCGGACCTTTATTGGAGTGTGGTCACGTAATTAAGCTTACAAAACATAAAACAAAATTCTTGTTTTTTCGCAACGTCCTTGGCACAAAAGCGAATTGTAAAAAAGCATGTCTTCATTAATCGATTATTTGTTCTTTTCGTATTCGGAACTTCGATGACACGGGCGTAAATAGAGTTGCCTGTGAAATAAAAAATAAACTTTTATTTTTTTTCACCCTTGTAAGATTATATTTTCTATAATAATTGTTTTCATGTCCGTAAAGTACTACATTGCTTATATGATTGGCTTAGAGTCTGCACCTCTCTTCATCTGGTATTTTTCCTTATTAGAACTTTACTGATTATCGATTAAAGTATTAGGCCTTGTGTTTTCTGCTTCCAGACTAGTCGTGGTATATTACGTTCTATTTTACAGCTTGAATTAAAACACACCATAGATCAATACTCTATACTCTATAACCTCAAAATTCTTGAATAACCTGAGACCATGTTAGATCCCTCCCTGAAACAACGTGTACCTAACCTGTTTGGCAAATATGTAGACATCTCTGATCCAATCATTCCCTGTAACTTTCACGTATTTTGTATTCCAAAGTGGATCACAGCCTACTTAAATTTAAAAAAAAAAATACTCCGCAAAAACAGTCACTGCCTCTTTTTGCGACTCCTAAATCGAGAGGCCGATTTGGTATCGCGGAAAAATAATTATTTGTCGGCAACACCGGCAAAGATTGATTGATTGATCGGAGCCTGACGAAACAGTTGGTCGAGGTCGAGACTCGTCGCACAGCTGTTTTGTCATGGCGGCCATTTTGTACGCGTGATTGACATCCGACAATGTTTGGAGTCACGCTGTTGCGTTTTCATGGAATTATCAACTTGAAGTGACATCGCTCATCCGATTGGCCGGTATTGTTGTGAACGCTTCCATATTGTCTAGATAACAGGTGCCGCCACCTGCATTTCGTGTAAGACCGTCGTACTGTAGATAAAACCGCCATGACAGTTTTATCAGTCGCTGATATTGCGTAAAAATAATGAAACAAGTTACTGGTAACATTTTAAATCGAATTATTATAAATTCACATATTCAATGAGTTTTCATGGGAACTAGTATAGTAATTTTCGACTTCTATAGCAATAACAGTGCTTGCATACAAACTTGAGCTACGCAAACATTATACGCTACATAATTAATTGAGTAAACCTACGAGCGTGAGTAGGCATAAAGGTGTCCTTTCAGGCTAAGTTATATAGCACATTGCCCATGTTATAGCCTCAATATCAGATTATAGTTTAGCCTCTTTTTGAGAGAAACCTTAAAAAAATATGTGAAAACATGAAAATTGTTACTTTTCGAATTATTTCCTTCAAAAATACAACAAAAACCTAAAAATGATTACAGTAAAAAGGCAATAAAACAAAATGACTGCTTAAAGCAAAAACAAATTAAATAAACTTAAAATATTTTACAAATATAATATGTAAATAATGAGAAAATACATCACAATGTATTTTGAGAGCTTTCTAGTAATTAGTTGGAGAAATAAGCTAGTTAGAGGAAGATAGGAAGTTAGAATAGTGTCCAACTTGCTAACATTGGTCGTTGCGTTTCTGTGAATCCCAGGGTTGATGATCCACAGGGTGATTATCGCACTAAATACCCTTACCGTGTCCGGATTCTTAAATTACTATGTTATCAGTTGTAGCCAATTCACTGAGCTAATGTTTACAGAAAAGGTAATGTTTTTACCAAGAGTAGTAGTTATACAAAGTAATAACTAAACGCGTAAACTATAGTAAACCAGTACTCGTACTCGTAAATAAATATGTAGTTTTATATTATCATTTATTAATATTTACTTAATAATCATATCATAAACAAATTTTGTGTTATAAACAGGTTAGATAGGCTTATAACTAACGTGGCTCACAAATTTAATCCACAAACAATACAGCCCTTTTAACTGCCGTTTTACTGCCCATTGGTACCCTAAGTACTCCAGTTTACAACGGGAATTAACCTGGGATTTGAAAAAGTACCTACAAATTCTTTGACTCCACCCAGGTTCGAACCCGAAACTTTTAGGTTAGTAATTCGGTGTTCTATGCACTCAGCTGCTTCATCAATATTATTCGGATTTTTTCTAATTCGAAAAGTATTTGTAAAATTTGTTCTCAAAATTCCTGAACGCCTGTAAATAATTGCTTTAGTTAAAAGAGTAGAACAATTGTTGTAATACTGAATAAAATAACACAGTATCTTGACCTGAAAGATTTGAGGTATTTTTTCAGCAATATAAATTTAAAATTTTAACTAAAAAAAATTACATTTTTTATGACCGCCTAGAGTACACACAGAAAGATTGGTCACTGAAACAGTATGAATAAGTCTATGAAAAAACCTGTTAAAGAATCTTAGAAAAGTAGAAAAGTAAATATTTAATATATCGCCAGACTGCTCTTCATGTGTTTAAAAATATGTCTATGTAAACATATGGGAAATTGTTCAAATTTATATATATATATATATATATATATATATATATATATATATATATATATAAAGAAATAAAACAATTTACAAATACAAGAATAATTTATTGAATCTACAATTCAAAGATTTTCGTTGGCAAACAGTACCAACATCTTCAGGATTACTAGAGACTTAACATCAACCATACATTTTGATGAAAACGTATGGTTGATGTTAAGTCTCTAGTATTCCTTAGGATGTTGGTAGGCTACTGTTTGCCAACGAAAAGCTTTGAGTTGTAGATTCAATAAATTATTCTGGTATTTGTAAATGGTTTTATTTCTTTATTAATACACAAGAATACATATTATAGTATATACATATATATATATCACTTTCACTATATGCACTTAAACAAGAATCTTACTTGGTATTTATGCTCAGGAGTCTACTATAACCCCCGATCAGTGATGCCCGATGATGGAGATACTACCAATCTTTGAAAGTTAACTCCCATAACACCAAGTAAGATTATTGTTTAAGTACTAATGTGAAAGTGATAAGTGAATACAAGAAAACAGTGTTGCATAACCTAGGGAAAAAAAAATATATATATATATAGGCTATATTAAATGATTAAAATTGATAATCCTTTAAATAATATTCAATATAATAATTATATTCAATAATATTTTAATAGAACTCATAATGGTAATTAATATAATGAATAAAAATAGCGTTCGTAATTACGAGTAGTTAAAGGTAAAAAAATTACTTTACCTTACTTTTTTTAATTTTGGTGGTAAATTTTTAGTTGTTAAAACATAACTCTCTCTCTCTCTCTCTCTCTCTATATATATATATATATATATATATATATATATATATATATATACATATAAATATGTTTTACATACCGTATAAATTTTATATATACATTTATTTTATATACTTTAAATATGGTGATAGGTTTTCTTGTAATATAATAAATGGATAAACATATTATAAGTACAAGAATTGTTTTTAATTTATATATTTCCAAAAGCTTTTCAACAAAAGGAACAATTTTTGTATAAAAATTAAATTATATGTACTACAATTCAATGGCGTGTTTATTGGTGTTTATACTTCAATAAACGCTTACACAAAACCGAACATAAACAAATCAAATTTGGCTACACATTGTATCAATAATGCACACATAGATTATGAAGTAGAAAATATGAACTTATTTAAAACAAAGGATTAAAAATAAAAAGATACAAACAATAAAAATGTATACACATGAAGTTGTAGACAAATTAGTTAAGGAACAAATTTAAGTGAAATCAAAAGGCCAAACTATTTACATGTTCATTGTTGTTATTGCGAAAATTAAATAGAAGTATGCCTATAAATATCAATAAACTTATGATTGAATTGTAGTATAGGCTACATGAGTTAGTTTTTATAAAACAATTGTTAAATAACTTTTTTTTAATGATAATACATTAATTAAAGAAAGGCTTTGAAAAGTATATAAATTTCAAATTATTCTTATACTTAATATAGGTCCAATCATTTATTATATTACAAAACCCGTATTATCATAGTTATTATAATATATACATGAAATAAGTAATTAGTATTTTTATAATAAATAAAACATTTAACTGAAAGTTAGGCATATGAAAAACCCAAGGTAGTTTTTTAAACATTTACTAATTACGAACGCTACAAGTTAAATGAAATTTTAATTAAATAATTTTGTACGCAAAATAATTAGTGACAACAATAGTGTTTCGCTTATGTAACTTGCATAGCTTAGTGAAATCGGTAATGTATTGGCGCTACAAATGCAGTTGTGCTGGACGACCATAAATTTCGTAGGGAGCGTTACTCGCTGTAAAGTGGAGGTATGTTTGGTAGCAGAGTGTTTGTATGATGTCTGATTTGTTCGTGTCGAGTATTTATAGGTGTTGCGACTTCTCTGATAAATAGTTCCACTCCCGGCCCCATTGACCGGGCATACGGTAAGCTCGCATCAGATTCTATCTGTGAAAACACGAGGTTCGCGGGTTCTTATGTTAACAACAGTATTAATCAAGGCCCGTTCGACCGCTTCCCAATAGACCCGACTTCGCGTCCAGTTAATGAGATTCATTTGTAACGGTTTTTCTTTATTTTGAAACTCGTTTCATCTGAAACCAAATTTACTTCGCTGCAAAAGTCTCACAGTCCGCTATGGCCATGCACAGTGCCATTGCTTAGGTCCAAGAAGCACTACTGAAATGACTAAGCTATGAATCTATAGGGACTAAGTTTGCATTATGCAATGCCAACTAGATGTTATCGGAACGAATAAATTTATATTTAATTATTTCCTTTTATATGGCTCTTTATTCATTTACGTGTTGCGTTAGTGATTTAAAAACGCTTATGTTGCGTGCGTGCGTGTTACGCAGGCAAAAATATATCTACTATTAATGTGCAAAACTTTCAATTAATTAATCGTCTTCTTTGAAAATGTCTGTTCATGTTGTAGTGTTATAAAAAACTGTTTAAAAGACTTCTGGAAAAATTATCTACTATATTCAAGTAGAAAATACATGGCGAATTCACACGCACACACGCACACACACACACACACACACACGTACCTACACACACACGCACACATACACAGACACATACAAACACACACCCACATACACACACACACACACACACACACACACACACACTCACACACACACACACACACACACACACACACACACACACACACACACACACACACACACACACACACACACACACACACACACACACACACACACACACACACACACACACATACACACACACACACACACACACACACGTGCATACACACACACGCACACATACACAGACACACACAAACACACACCCACATACACACACACACACACACACACATACCTCACCCCCCCCCCACACACACACACACACACACAGACAAAACGCACATACACACACACACACACACATATATATATATATATATAATTAATATTAGGTGATATTTTAGTAATATATTTTGGAAATATTAGTAAAAGAAATAATAAAAATTAAACCAATTTCAATAATAAAAATTTTAATTCCACAAATATATGACAGGAAAATAATATAAAAAATGTCACTTTATTGGAACCGGGTTTGGAACTACAATCACAAAGTAATACATTTGAAAACAAATTAATCAAGTAATTATTTCTTTTTCGTATTTAAAATTCGTTTTCTACTAAATTTCTGAATTTTCTATATTACAAATTTCATATCGAGTACGTTATCTTGGTTAAAGTGCGCATGGAATCACATTCACCGAGTCGTCGTTTTTATTAGCCCACTGTTGCTGGAGACAACACTTAAAGTTACGGAGATGATCCGCTCGCGCTGGCCCAAACATTAAACCTTGATAACTCTTAATGTCAGAAATTTACACAAGAACCTAATGCGTTTCTAAATTCTTTAGCCGACCATTTTGAAAATGGCTCTCATTTATAAAACGTTCAGAATGCTCGGTTCCCCATTGTGTTCGGATTCTCCAATCCCGATCTGAGGTGGAGGCATTGTATTCAGATAACGCATATAAAATACTGAGATAAATGAACAGAAAGCTTCTTCTTTTTGTCCCGGCCTTTCCGAAGATATTCGCGTTCGTGTTTGTGTGTGTGGACACCAGAGGTCAGGACGATCTTTGTTCAATACCGGCTGTTTCATTTGCCCCACTTCATTGAAACGTTTTCCCTTATGTTTATTTCATTACGTTTATACTGATATATATATATATATATATATATATATATATATATATATATATAAACATATTGCGATATTTATATATATATATTTCTTTTAATATTTTTTGTTCTGTAAGATAAAATAGAATTTTGTGACGTGACTGAATTATATTTTTCAATTTCATTTTTTGTAATAATAACCTTATTCTAATAAAATATTGTTTCCGTACATAACTTAAGTTGTTACCATCAAATCTAATGTGACGTTTGTGAGCAACATGGTTAAAACAGAGAGAAGTTTTCCCAAAAATTACCTCTTTTCTACTAAGTTCTACTTATTTTCATATTTTATGTTTTACTAATCTTTTTAGAACTAATCTTTTTAGAATGTATTTCTCCCTTGCTGTTTTAATAGTACGATGTATATATATATATATATATATATATATATATATATATATATATATATATATATACATATTAGTGTGTGTGTGTATATATATATATATATATATATATATATATATATAGGAATATATAGGATGTGTGTGTGTGTGTGTGTGTGTCAATTATTAGAGAGCTTGCTAATGATTTCAATTCCTTCTACTAGTTTACACTCTCGATAAATTTATATCTTCAAATTGTAAATTGTAAATAAAATACTTTTTTTCATCCACTCTGGTTACAATAAATTTTTTTCAAAGTTGTAGTGGATGACACTTTTAGTTAATAATTTTTTTTTCAAATATTATTAATTTAATTTAATTATTTTATTATAGTTTTATAAGTGAGAAAAACTTTTCACAAAAGACACAAAGTATGCAATATATTGATTTCATGCCATTTGGGTTAAAATAAGTGATTTCATGAAACAGCTGATTTTACGTTACAGGTTACATTTTAGAATAGCAGTTTTAACGCATTGGTTATGTTACTTTATTTATAGAATTTTGATTTCTCTATATGATAAAAACTAACTGAAATAAAATTTTACTTTGTTGGCCTAAGTGGGAACTTACTTTAAAATATTTTTTTCATATTTCTTGCTTCTTAGTATATTTTATTATTTTATAAGATTGCATTTGGTACTCCATAAACCTTTAACAGTATTAGGCCAATAAAATCTCCACAGAATCTGTGATTTCATAGCGTATACTACGTCAAATACATGCCCTTATTTAGCACTTAAACGGACTTAATCGTTGTGCGGTTGTAGTTTAGGGAATATTCCCTCGGATCGCTTTACCTCCAGAGAAATGGTACCTTATAGAATATTACTCAACAAAAAACTGTGACAACACAATTACCTATTTTGGTTCATATCGCATTGCCTTACTTAATAACTGCATTATACTCAATATCTTTACAATCCATTGTGTATAAAAATTTCAATATTATTCATACAATTTGTAATTATTTATAGAAAAAAAGTTAATTGAAGTGTATAAAAGCATTATAGCGTTTATAGAAACATCAAGTTAGGCCTAAATTGTAATCATTTATATTTTTTTTATTCAACATAATTTGTATCAGGTGTGTAATATTTAGGCTATTAAAAACCGAAAGTTTCTAATTAAATAAATTCATTATATTTTTCAATTCTTTCTATCGCTTCAGCTACATCTTATATATCTTGTCCATATTTTCAATCAAATGTTTTTATACAACCACTCAAGTTGAAATACGTTTTTTAAATCTTTTAGTAAATCACACTTTTTCAAAATATAATGTATTAAATAAACTTAATTAATTACTTTTAGTTTTATATGGGAGACAAACTTTTCACAAGAGGTGTGCAATATTTGGATTTCTTCCCATTTACCTTTAAAATAAGCGATAACATATATTTCATATATCAGTTGATTTTATGTTATAGGTTATGTGGTAGAACAGCTGTTTTAACGCATAGCTTATGTTACTTTGTTCATAATAACTGAAATTATTTAATAAAAAGTAACAAAAATAAAGTTTTTTCGTTGTTGACCTATGTAGGAATTTACTTTACACAATTTTTGTTTTTGATACTTGTTATGGTTATAAGAACAAAATTAATATTTCCTAATATAGACCTATGACAGATCACAGACAATTTTTTTCTTTTTTAAATTAACTGCGATCTGTCATTAGCCTATATAAAAAAATTAATAGTTATTAACAGACATTAAATAAAAATACAAAATTAAAGTTTTAACAATGTTGTACCAAACATACGTTGTGCTTAAATTTCCAGTCAAGATTTCACAGTCTGTTCAAATGGCCATTTCTAGCGGTGCGACAACTAAATGTATAGTAACTGCGTTGTACATAAATATTCAGGGCTGTTCGATTCGTGTACTTTACTAATAGGTTGTTGATAAAGATAAAAGTCGTATAAAATACAATACATTTGTGTGTTTAAAAATAATTCTCAAAAAAAATAAAATAAGAACTCTTTTAAAAACGTATAATAATTATGCTACTGTTAAAAAAACACATATAATAATTATCTATTGAAAAAAGTAATTTATTTAATTTAATTAGAGAAATAATATACCTCTGATATCTCATTTCCTTTAAAATATTGCTTAGGCTATATTTTGAGACGAATATAAAAAAATATTAGCAACAAATTAGAGGATAATATATATAGGTTCAAAGTAACTGATTATTTGGAAGAATTTACTGCGGTTAAATAATAATAATGAATTCTTAAAAACCTCTAAATTTCTGACAAACAATACTCATGCATTTTTAATCAAATTATATTATATTGTTTAAATATTTATATGTAGCATATTAAAATTCTATCGCTTAACCGTATTAATAATCCTTGCAAGAGATGAATAAAGAATAAGAAGTATCACTTTTATTATATTGAAATCTTATTTTCCATTTACAAAGATAATTTATATGCTAAAATAATAACTAAGTTGCAATAACTTGTAGGTATTATTACAGGCTAAATTTATAGGCTTATGTAGAGTATTAGATCTAAAGGTTATAGACCTTGTAAAATTACTATATTCCGAAATTAGAACAATTATGAAATTAATAAAAAAATGAATCTAAAAGATTTGTGTATTTTTTCTTCGGTTTAATATTATCTAATGTCACTGTGGTTTTCTAAACCTATTGGAGTTTACCTTAAAAGGTGTAACTGTTGAGTATTGGTTTTTGCTTTATATAAATAAAACCCTTTAGCCACATAAACGTTTTATTTTAACCCTTATGTACATTTCGATTGCAAAGCAATCATCTTCAGAGGAAATTATTACAAGAACAACGTATAAAAGGGAGAGTTTTTCTTGTCATAATTTCCTATAAAGATGATTGCTTTGAAATCGAAATGTGCATTATGATGTATATAATATGTTTTTGTACTTAAGAGGTGTATATCTTTTACATTTTAAACGATTTTTATTCATTAAATATATATATATATATATATATATATATATATATATATATATATATATATATAATTTTTAAGTTCATTATTAGAATATAAGGAGTGTAAGTTTCATATGCATGTACATCTACAAAACAGTAATTTACGCCAAAGTCGATAACATTAAGCCTATCGACTTCTGCAACGACTTCTTATTGTGTAACTGACAACGTCAGGCCACGTTAGCGTTGTTAACGTGTGTTCGCGGAGTTATGACAGGAAGTTTCACGGACCACCTATAGTGCGATGACTGGGTGGGTGGTTCCGACACTGTTATTGTACCAAGTACATGCTGACGATGTGCCGATACCGTCTGCATACATTAACTGCCACCAGCAAAACAAAATGACGCCCGTTCTCTTCTCCAGAGTGCTTAACGATACGACATTATCTGAAACTTACATAACGGTAACGTAGCAAACCTATCTACCGTTCTGTTACTTGCTGGCGTTAAAGTCACTACGGTTGTGTTTATAAATAAATTCATATTCTGTGGTGACGAAATAAAGATTTTCTACTAATAATCTAATAAATTAAAAGACAAGGTAAGACAAAAAAGGGTTAAAATCATATTTTGAAAATAGCGTGTTTGAAAGTACTCTACACATTTGAAATGTTCCAAAAGAAAATCATTCAATAAATTTTTTTTTAAGTGTCTTGAAGGTACTTATTTTAATGAATTTATTGTTGATTTTATAGCCTATATATTGTAATACAAACACTTTACTAGCAAAAATGTTTTACTTCTGTCTAAAGCTTTACGCCAACTTATAAACCTGCAATTATCAAAATCTACATAATCAATATAATGAATGTAGTGAACGATTAAATTTCAAGTTATCAAGAAGTTATGCTGTATTGATTATGTAATATATTGATGTAAGCCGGCGGAAAGCTTTAGAATTTTAGAAAGTTAAAATATTAGTTTCTTAAGTGTTTCTATTATAATAAAAATACATACAAAATATAATAAGAAAATTTTAACTGAGATGGCTTGTGATATAACGTTTTAAATAAATTAATAATTGCAGGCTCTTTAAACAATATACTTAATTGTCATACGCGTTTCTTTGACTTAGCTCATCATTATCACCAGGGAATACTACTACAAATTTACAAATTTACAACTGCAGAATTAAAAGAGGATATTATTAGATTAATATCGGAGGATAAATCGGTTTTAGGTATTGTAGAGTGGCTCAAAATCATCATTTAACACAACGAATTGAAAATACAACAAAAATATACTGGTTAAATTTGGCAATAAAATCACTAGTCTATATTCTACACAAGCCAGTTACAAGCACTTGATTTTTGTCTTAGAAATTTTAATATCCTTATGTTAAGTTGTAGTCGTGAATTTGTAATAGTATCACTGATGATGACGACATAAGTCATTGAAATGTTTATAAAAATAAAGTTAATTGATTTGTGAATTCGTTTGAGCTATTTATTTATAGGATATTGTTTCCACAAATAATATTATTTTTATATGAAATACATGGGTTATTTATAGTTTAAGTTTTATCTTGTATAACTGTTGTTTTATGTGTTACTTTTTCATCAATCTAATGCTGGCATGCATTTGTTATTTTGTTTGGTATTTCAAACGGAAAAGCACAACTTTTTTTCCGAAGTCGAGCTTGTGTTCTGTTGCTTAATTGTCAATAGCGATTACTCCGACTTCAATGGACCACGCTTTTATTCAATTTTTAATATCATAAAATGTATGTTCTATTAATAGATTTATCGTAGCCTGGATTATTCTTAGTTTTGTTTTCCTGTCATTGTTTTTATTAGTCTTACTATACTTTTACCGCTTATTCACTTATATTATGTAAACGTTTTCTGTTTAAAAGTAGTTCCTACAAACGGTTACCATACACGAAAATATTCCGTTCTTGATTGCTTTCATCCTTGTTTCTATTAACTCTTTTTATACAACAATTCTACTTATTCCGATATTTCCTTTTTGTATTTCTGCCATTAATGCTAATTTGTTTTATTTACGTTTCATAAATTAATAAAATTACCAACCAAGATACATTGTTATAACTGGTTCTCTTACCAAATAACAGAGGGTACGCCGTAATTGGTTATTGCCACAATTTCAGAGAATCGAAAACTTATAAAGTTTTTCAGCATAAACAGTTTATCTTCCGGACAAACAAATTAATGTTGTTTAATCGCGAATCTAGTTAAGTTCGTCGATGCTTAGTAGATTTATTTGAACGCGTTCTTTCTGTTGTCTCAAGGATGCCCCTCATAAAAGTGTAAATTTTGCCTCACTACATCGGCTCACTACTGGTTGTGCCGCCCACCTAAACACATACAGCACGGCAAATCAAGCCGTACTCCGCCGCGTAAAATAAACAGTCCATTATGATCGACTCGAGGTGGTAATAAAAACACGATAAAGCCCGCTTTATCTTCTCGTTACAAGAAACACATTTTATTTCTTGGTCTCCATATTAGCGGCCTAGCTGAGTACTTGGAGAGGGAATTAAATGGATTTGTGCAAGGCTGTAATGAAGCCGATTGATGTCACACCTCTATAACAACGGATTGTAAAGTTCTACAGTGAAAATATATTGTTTGAATACATGTAATGTATAGAACTGCGTTAATGACATAGCCTTACCTTCTCTATTAGTATTTTGATAAAGTACTAATGTCTTATAGTATTCGTTGAGTACATTATTTCTCTGAATACCTTATTCCTCTATGTACTTTACAGTACTAATTAACTACATTGATCCTGTAAGTAAGAAAAAGTATTACGTAAGTACCTTATTCCGTAAAGAAATACTTTACTTTATAGGCTATTACTTTCATTTAGGTTACCTTACAATATTCTCTATGTACCCTATTCCCTGTAAGTAAGTAATACTATTCCTTAGGTACGGTATTCCCGTAAGTACCTCACAGTATTCATTAGGTACCTTATTTCTCTAAGTACCTTACAGCATTCATTCAACACCTTATCCCTGTAAGTACCTTATAGTATTCTTTACGTACGCTTAACTTTATTCCTGCAATATAAGTAACATAATTCCTTAAGTACTGTATTCCCAAGTACCTTACAGTTTTCCTAAAGTATCTTATCCCTGTAAGTACCTTATAGTATTCTTTACGTACGCTTAACTTTATTCCTGCATATAAGTAACATAATTCCTTAAGTACTGTATTC
>JBAIZL010000005.1:58101430-58106430 GCA_036971475.1 Prosapia bicincta | reverse complement strand
TTTAAATATTTCTTACTTTGTACAAACAAAAATCTAATATATATTTTTTGACCAATTCCCCTTATTTTGGAATGTTTAGGATTTATGCATTCACAGATACTCTTGTAAATCTTTTTTAGTTAACAAAGAATTTCATTTTTATTCGTTTTGAAATACATTATTTTAAAATAATTTAAAAACAAGAAAAGTAATTTTGAATGTGTAGTACATCTTTAAAATTTGATAAAATGTGGAAAATTATTTTTCAGAAAGAATCCCTTACTCTTGTGTGATTTAGCTCGTCGAAGATTATTGCAGTATATTATTTTATTACTAAATACGTATAATAAAATATGTGTACAATGTATTCAGTTAGATAAGTTGGATTATTAAAAAAACCGTCAAGGTTGCTAACGTAGACTAAACGAATAAAGTAATGAAGTAGATTTCCTCCGGTGTAGGGGCGAAGTCTATACAGATATACGGGTTTATAAATTGGCTTACATACAGAAGAAACATTGTTGTTTCGAATGTTTGTCTCCATATTCTTCGATATAAACTAGTATCATTCGTATTATACTTAGTAATTACTTCTGTTCTTTATTACTAAGTTCTCTACAAGTTCTTAATTGCTCGACAAGTTCTCTGTATTTCGTGTCACCCTTTAGGTCAGGGGTGAGACCCTTTCGTTCTCAAACTGAGGGTGCGTTGTTATGGTCTCTGTAGTCAGGGATATGAACTCTGGAGTATAGTAAGGGTCTTAATTTATTATTAATATATATGTATATATATATATATATATATATATATATATATATATATATATATATTATATTACATTATTATATTATATTATTATTATATATTATTTATAAACCTGAAGGTGTGACATTAGATAGGTAAGGTAATTATATAACATAAAAGTAACTTATATTAACAAAAGTTAATATAATATTATATATATATATATATATATATATATATATATATATATTATATTATAACTTAACTTTTGTTAATATAAGTTACTTTTATGTTATATAACTACCTTACCTATCTAATGTCACACCTTCAGGTTTATAAATAATTAACCCTCATATAAGATTTTAACATCACTTGCATTTATTTCTCTACATTTAACACTACACATTATTCCAAATTTATACTAATATTTTTCAGTGACAGGATTGATTTCTTAACTAACGTTACAATTAATAAAAATTGGACTCTTGAGGCTTTAGGTTTTCTAATAAAATAATAAACAAAGTTTAATAAATTCGGTATTAAATTTTGTTCTTGCTCTCGGGTCGCTACTACGGTAGCTTTTTTTTCTTAAGTTAGAAATGGTGAAACTAGATCAATTTTTATAAATTGCAATGAAATTAAAATTGTTCTGAAATTTACTAAATTATATATGTCTGTTGGCTAAACTTATATCCAAAGAATACTTATGGATTTGTAGAGCTCCTGGAATCTTGGCCGTTGTTACCTTCTGCGCTTACACTTGACACAAAAAAACTTACTTTCTTAATTCTTTACAAGAAAAACTCTTACGTGGCACTTTTTTAAAATTTACCTCTTTTAAAACAATAAAACTCTTTACTTATTTAAACAATTTACCCCTTTTACAACACTGCCACCTTTTGTCCTCACCAATCCGTCTGCCCTCTTCTGAAGCTCCCTTAAAACTTATCCCTCTTCCTGATCATTTTAGTTTTTATGAAAATCCCTAATCTCTCCCTCTACCAACACATTCTTTTTTAGTTTCCCACAGCTTTCACAACTAACCCACCTAACGGTACGGCGTTATTTCCCAGGTTATCGGTGACTGGAATTTCTCGTCTTAGCAAGCTTGGACCCTTTCTATTGTCAATGGTTGCCCGCACACAGTTTATAGCTTCCCTGGAAAAGAATAATGGAATGGTACCTGCTTGTCGGCATCTTACAAACTATTCGTATCTTTTTTTGCTTAATCCTTCTACAGATAATTATTTTACCTACGAACTAAATTTATTCTAAAGCCTCATACGTTATGTTATAATATATATATATATATATATATATATATATATATATATATATATATATATATATATATATAAGGTCATTTTGTTCATTTTATTGTGAAAATTATGGTATACTCGTATGTGTCGTCAGTCTTCTAAAAAGCTTAAAAATGAAACCAAGTAATTAATAGTTTTCGAAAGTCGACTGGCAAATATACCAAGTAAGATTGTTTAGGTACATTAAATTTTTGCATGCTTTTAATTTATACAACAATGGTTTATACGTACTGCATAATATGTATATTGTTGTTCTCTCGGTTTTGCTGTTGTTTATATTATATTATTCATTATATTTCAGATGAATTATAACTCTCACCATGTAGATGGGTTTATTTTATTAAGTTTTGACTAAAATTGCATTGGAAATTTTTTAAAGTTATACATAATTTTGTTTTGAGTGTACTTCTAACTTTCTGCTTATTTAAAATTCAATATAAAAAAATTGTCCTCAGGGTTGATAAGGGCAACGAAAAGTTGCACTAAATGATAAACTTTTGACTCGATATTCAAACGTCTTGCATTTATTCAATAATTATGTCGAGTGTCAAATAAACATGAATAGGTTCTATTTTCTTTTATCACTTACTTATAGTAATTATTTTTTAAAGTAGATTCATCACAACTGCTTTCTAGCTTTTTTTTAAATAGCTATATTTTACTGTAGATCCACTGTAATATAAAATAGTTTTCTGTACGAAATATAAAGAGACCTCTATTCTATACAGTTTCATGCTTGTTGGTGAGTTGAGGTTAACTTTGTATTTTCTTGTTTAATTTTTTTTTCTAATGTTACTAATTTGAATGGTGTTGGAAAACAAACTAAGTAAAAGTTCGGTATGGTAAAAATTATACAACCTGATGAAATTTATTAACTGGAAGAATTCTAAATCAGGTTATAAATTTAAAAAATCCGTCTCGCCAATGACGTGTTACAATTTCCGATGTCCGTAAATCCCGTCATACCCCGACGTCTCTGGGGAGAAACTACTGCGTATCGATCCGATCAGGGCATGCGCAGAGCAACCGTTCTTGAGATGCTATCAAGTTGCGGGCGCTCTTTCCATCTTCTTGCTTCTCATAAGATTAAACGCACCATTGCCAAACGGGCGATATAAAACCTATATCTAAAATGTAGGCAAAAATCTAACTAATCAGATAAATGTTCGTGTCGGTCAATAGCTAGTTTGTTGTCCTCTATTTTACCTTGTTTTAAACGAATAAAAACGTTTTAAGAAGATTTATATTTATGAAGGCATTAAAATTACTTCTGAAACAATTTGGTTTATTACAATATTGTTCTGAGTACCAGAGTGAATATTTCGGACCGAGAACTAAGAACTAACCCTGGTAGTAAATAGCCTATAGTTGGCTGGAATAACATTTAACAATTAAAAGACAACTCTAGCTTAAAGAACTATCCACATCAATTGAAAGTATAATTTAACGTATTTAAAAAGATACGACACATTTACCAACAAATATTTAGGCAATAAGGTATTTTTAATATAAACGTGAGCTTGCGCAGTTATAAAATGATCCTGGGCCAGCAAACATACACTGAAATGAACAGTTATTCCAGACTTGTAAAGAGACAATATATTTTGTTATAACCAGTTGTAATAAAAAAATTGGACATCTCCACATTGTGAAATGAAGAATTAAATTTTATGGATATAATGGTTGTAGATCTCTTTAAACAAAGGCACGGTTTGGGGGGTTATACCCTAAAGGGTTATAAATGTACTTTTTATTCCTTCATAGGGTGGAAATATGTTTAAAATTTTCCACTTAAAAAAATATAAAATTAACCCTTCAAGAAGAAATTCAAGTATCAAAACTTCAAAATATTTCCCGTGTAAAACAAGTTGACAGTAAACTGAGTGCTTCTAAAAGGTCAACAAATTCTGGAACCATGAAACTACCCTCAGCTAACCAATGGAGAAATAAGTGTTGTCTAAGATTGGACACCAGATGTGAGAGTGGCCTCATATTCTTTCTCCGAGGGTTAGATCATCCGCCCCACAAACGAAAAGGTGCCTCCATTTTGCTTCAATAGGAGAAATTTACCTATATCCCTTTCTGTAAATTCCAACCTCTATTCGAAAACACTGATGGAGTTTTTACACTTCCACTACATAAATGTGAAAATTTAAGCTGTCAAGTCTAGCATCTCAATCGAAGTACTCATCTCTGAGTATTTATTGCGTGTATTATGTCCGCATAATACTTCAATGCTTGAAACCTTCTTTGACTAAGACTGAAGAAAATTTGAGAAACAACACGTATGAAATCATCTAAATGGCCTACTTATTGCTTATGTACCATTGACGATTAAGCCTTTATTGAACCAAGGACAATGAACTCTCAAGGTCTCACGGGATGGATTTATATCAGCATAGAACGAAGTCTTGAGTCTCAGGGTCGATCTTTAGGTATGACCAACCGGAAGTGGATAAACGTTCGATTGCACTACCTGGACCGAACTAGTCAGACAGAATATAGTAGGTACGGAGACCCAGTTATTCAGAGGTTCTTCTAGTTCCGAATTGTTCTGGAGAAACTGCATGTCTGGCTCGAGTCGTCTCGACCCAGTGGAGACCAGGGGTCACCGGTCCAGGTGTCACTGTAAATTCGAAAGGCTATTGCATACTGGTCTGGTCGATCTCGCTGTCCGTCTCGGGATTAACGCTAATCATCCGGACGGAGGTAACGAGTTTGAGGTTGGAGTTCGTCTCGACCCAGTGGAGGGCCGGTCACCGGTCCAGGTGTCACAGTAAGTTCGCAAGACTATTGCATACTGGTCTGGTCGATATTCCCTGTCCGTCTCGGGATTAACGCTAATCATCCGGGCGGAGATCACGAGTTTGAGGTTGGAGTTCGTCTCGACCCAGTGGAGGGCCGATCACCGGTCCAGGTGTCTCAGTACGTTTTCAAGACTATTGCATACTGGTCTGG
>JBAIZL010000005.1:58076430-58096430 GCA_036971475.1 Prosapia bicincta | reverse complement strand
TAATTAATTAATATTATGTAAAATATAGATTTTTCAGCAGCTTTGAATGTTATATGAAAACTAACACTACTTCTGTTACGATTTTTTCAAAATGTTTTTTAAACTTCAGTAACTAATTTCACTCGAGGTACAGTATGACGACATTTTATGTTCAAAACTAAACTTAGAACAGTAGAGCCTGTATTACCATAAGAGGATATCGGATAATTGGAAATCCGGATAACACGGATTCTTTATAAAATGGAAGGTAAACTTAAGAAATGAATAAAAGCGTAGTGGGATATGTAAAAAAATGCATCTAATATATTATCAGACAAACTATCAATAAAAATAAATAAAAGACATAGATAAATATAAAACGTATTTTTACATCGTTCTCTAAGATCATGTCTCTAAGCAAAAACTTTTATACGTGTTGTATAACTTATTGTTACTACCTCGGTTATCCGGAACTTGGTCAGGATTTGGATATTCTAAGCTCTAGTATGTTACTTTGGTTTATACAGTATTTTAAAAATATTTACTTTTGTATTCAATTTTATAATAAAATTTGTAATTCAGGTTTTATATTGAGGCGTTGAAATTTATTACTAAAGATAGAAAAAGTTTTTAAGGAGAATATATATATATGTGTGTATATATATATATACATGTGTGTGTTTGTGTGTGTGTGTGTGTGTGTGTGTGTGTGTGTGTGTGTGCGTGAGTGTATGTATCTCTGTGCGCGTTTGTGCATCTCTCTCTCTCTCTCTCTCTCTCTCTCTCTCTCTCTCTCTCTCTCTCTCTCTCTCTCTCTCTATGTTTAATTCATATTTTTTTTCTTACAACCTTACAATAGACCTATCTGTATTTTTTTAAAACCTTATCAAAAGGGAAATAGTTCCATCCAGTAAAATCTCTGTATTGGATCCTTTAGTGATCTATAAGAATCTATCGCTGGACGACGACAAACTGAGTTGATGTAAAATCTGGCCAGATACCAGAATGCGATTAGATTAAACGGTTCATCCATACAGTCGGTATGAGATAATGGATAGTCGGTTACAAACGGTCTGTATAATCAAGTTCCGTAGTCATGCGCATTAGTGAATAATTAATCACCTCGGATGAATTTAAATGAAGGAAATGTATATTCATTACATTTTTGGTTAATACTGAAATGGACAAAAGCCTCGCAAGAGAAACAAAATAATTTAGGAGCTCTTTCAACGGAAACTCGATAGTAGAAAAGTTACTATAAGGGCGTGGGTGAATAAGCCCAGCGTGCTGAACTGAAAAGAGATTCAGGACCCAGAATACTTTAGCCCCTCCAAAATTCATGATCTTCCTTGATTACTCTCCTAGAAAAAAGGCGTTTTCCTCCTAGCGGTATATCAAGAAATTTTCGCCTCAGCAATATTTAAAATATATGTAAATAAACGACAATCTTAATTTTTATACGGTTATACCAACTTTGCATGGAGGTTACGGAGGAAAAAGCAAAAAGTCTTGTAAAATGTTCTAACTACAACTTTTACTGTAATTTTTATACGGTTATACCAACTTTACATGGAGGTTACGGAGGAAAAAGCAAAAGTCTTGTAAAATGTTCTAACTACAACTTTTACTGTAATTTTTATACGGTTATACCAACTTTATATGGAGGTTACGGAGGAAAAAGCAAAAAGTCTTGTAAAATGTTCTAACTACAACTTTTACTGTAATTTTTATACGGTTATACCAACTTTACATGGAGGTTACGGACGAAAAAGCAAAAGTCTTGTAAAATGTTCTAACTACAACTTTTACTGTAATTTTTATACGGTTATACCAACTTTACATGGAGGTTACGGACGAAAAAGCAAAAGTCTTGTAAAATGTTCTAACTACAACTTTTACTGTAATTTTTATACGGTTATACCAACTTTACATGGAGGTTACGGACGAAAAAGCAAAAGTCTTGTAAAATGTTCTAACTACAACTTTTACTGTAATTTTTATACGGTTATACCAACTTTACATGGAGGTTACGGAGGGAAAAGCAAAAAGTCTTGTAAAATGTTCTAACTACAACTTTTACTGTAGTTTTTATACGGTTATACCAACTTTACATGGAGGTTACGGAGGAAAAAGCAAAAGTCTTGTAAAATGTTCTAACTACAACTTTTACTGTAATTTTTATACGGTTATACCAACTTTATATGGAGGTTACGGAGGAAAAAGCAAAAAGTCTTGTAAAATGTTCTAACTACAACTTTTACTGTAATTTTTATACGGTTATACCAACTTTACATGGAGGTTACGGACGAAAAAGCAAAAGTCTTGTAAAATGTTCTAACTACAACTTTTACTGTAATTTTTATACGGTTATACCAACTTTACATGGAGGTTACGGAGGAAAAAGCAAAAGTCTTGTAAAATGTTCTAACTACAACTTTTACTGTAATTTTTATACGGTTATACCAACTTTATATGGAGGTTACGGAGGAAAAAGCAAAAAGTCTTGTAAAATGTTCTAACTACAACTTTTACTGTAATTTTTATACGGTTATACCAACTTTACATGGAGGTTACGGACGAAAAAGCAAAAGTCTTGTAAAATGTTCTAACTACAACTTTTACTGTAATTTTTATACGGTTATACCAACTTTACATGGAGGTTACGGACGAAAAAGCAAAAGTCTTGTAAAATGTTCTAACTACAACTTTTACTGTAATTTTTATACGGTTATACCAACTTTACATGGAGGTTACGGAGGGAAAAGCAAAAAGTCTTGTAAAATGTTCTAACTACAACTTTTACTGTAGTTTTTAGAATACAAAACTCAACCAAATTTCCTTGCTGCTTCGAAATACGCAACTTAGACCTTCTCGATTCCAAACCTCTCTTAGCACTCCTAGAAATGTTTAGGATTCTCTTAGCACTCCTAGTAGTATTTAGATATATTTTTCATATTTAGCGATATTTAAATGCACTCAGGTAAAAATGATTAAAAAACGTACAATAGACCCATGCATCTCAGGTTTTATTAGTAAATCTTATGATTTATCAGCATGAATTGGTATATGTAAGGATTTTATAAATAAAAGGTGAGGTTTCAGGCTTTTGACTAAGTTTGTGAGGCACTGTGTTTTAAAAATGTGACTGTTGATCTTGGGAATAAGAATTGAATTTTTAATAACATTTTCGTAGCAACGAGCTCAACCATTAAGATTAGGTTAGGTTGGGATAGTTTAGTTTAAGTTGGGTAACTTTATCCAACATTTACAGTGTCTCTGAAGTAAAACCTAGGATTTACCGTGTGTGTGACGGTAAAGGTTCGGAATGAACACACATTATCACAGACTTCGGACCCTTACCATTAAGGGTTAATAAACTAAATCTTAATTTGTATTGTAAAATCTTAAAACACAACGGTTTTTAAAGTAACATAAATGACATCAGCAATAACATTTATTTTTTCAATCCTAATAAATAACAAATTTCATGTCCTCTCTTATTGTGTCTAATTTCTGTTACCGCCCGATATTATAAAAAAATATCTGACTCTACTTCATTAAAATAATTTGACCATATTTCTGATCGTAAATAAGTTTAAACTGTAACGCGCACATCGAGTTTCGACGCGATTTTGAGTAATTTGATGGACATAAATTGATGTCGGGGCTATTTTAATCATAGACATTCTTTTTTACAAAATGTAACACAGGTAGTTAGGCCCGATTGCAGTCAGCCCTCATTGTGCGCAATGACTTGCCTAGTTCCCCATAGACAGAAGCCTCTGCTTGATTATTCTCAAATGCTAAATTATATTCTCCCCGGAGGAATAACTCGCTGGAGGTTTTACTTGATAAGGAACGTTAAATGTTTTAATTGATGAATACATAATGTTCATAAAATGTGTGTTTATATGATTGTAGGCTTATTTTTATGCATATTTCGTTTTCGAACCTTAACTCGTAACTTAATTGTTCTTTTTCAAATCCCTATATTACACACTCTCCTTTATATATATATATATATATATATATATATATATATATATATATATATATATATATATATATATGTATGTATGTATGCATTTATATAAAGTTCAAAATTTTCCTAATCTCTTAATAAAATACTTTTCATTCAACTACTCATATTCAAATACATTTTTTTACAATTTGTAGTGCATGAAAATTGAAATTAATACAACTGTTTTTAAATATTTATTTATTTATCAAACTTAACGAACTAACTTGAGTTTTATATGTTAAAAAAAACTTTTCACAAAAGGGGCAGTGTATGCAATATAGTTATTTCGTCCCATTTGGTTTAAAATTAGTGATAACAAATGATTTCATAAAACAGCAGATTTTATGTTGTAAGTTATGTGGTAGAACACCTCTTTTAAAGCACAAGATATGGTACTTTATTTTAAATATAATTATTTAATAAAAAGTTTCTATAATAAAACTTTTTTTAGACCTTAATAGGAATTAACTTTAAAAACTTATTGTTTATATTATATGTTCATTTTTTAAGCAAAAGTAATAGAATCCGAAAGATATTGATGCTTCTACAAGCTTACAGTAAGGGTTTTTTCCCTTTTGTAAGTTAGTTTACAAATCTTTTTTCAAAAATTTTCTGAAATTTATTATTTATTTTAAAAACCAGATTTAAAATGGGTAAATTAATCTGAACTATCACAGAAATATAAACTCAGTTGTCCCTTAATATAAACTCAGTTGTCTCTTAATATAAACTCATTTGTCCCTTAATATAAACTCAGATGTCCCTTAGTATAAACTCAGTTGTCCCTTAATATAGAACTTAAATAGAGGTGTTGTAGTTTTGTGCTGTATATTTTAGTAAGAGTAGTTCAATATATATATATATATATATATATATATAAGTTTAATCTCTAGTGATTTTAATTATAAACTACATAGGTAGGAGGGAAATGTAAGAACACAACAAATAATACTAACGCTAAGGAATTTTATGTGCCTATCTTAATAAGACCTACATTTCCAATCATTTCTTTTCTTCGCAGGTAGGGGACAGTAGTCGTCCTGGCTTGTCCATTCATAAATCTACAAAAAAGAAACGAATAGTGGACAACCCTATCTATTATTATTATACTCTCAAATATATTGTTCACTTAACCTTCAAGCTAAAGGCATCCTTTTATTCTGTAAGGTCACAAAGTATATTTTATTATTAAGCTCGTAATTTTTATAACGTAATTATACAAGTTTCCCTGTAATCAACAGGACCGATACATTACTACAAAATATTAATTTTTACTACCGTGTCTTACTAATCTTTAAAAACATTTATAGAGAATATGTCTAAATCTTAATTAGAATACTGTTTGTGTTACATAGTGATAAAAAAAAAACTGTTCAAAAAGATCTCTTACTGTAGCCGAACCGTTGGAATTTTTCAGTGTCTTCGATCGTCCCAGCTGAAGTGGGTCCCACCTAAAATAAATCGTTGTTTTTGAAGTCATGTGGGTGGGGTTTATTAGAGAAGGTTTCAAATAAAAGCAATGTTTTTTATTTAGTTTCGTTTTTTGTGTTAACTTGTTACTTGTCTTCATTTAAATAAAACACGAACACCAACTGTAGTTTAAACTAAACCTTAAACTAATGTAAAAACATAGTACTGGAGTTTAAACAAATAACCGGTAGAGCAAATAAGAAATGAGATAAATAAATCGAAAACAAGAAATAAACGTAATTTTAATAATTTGTAGCTTTATTCCTTGAATATGTTTTTAAAAACTAAACATACAGGCCTACGTTTAAATAACATTTTTAAACTTTACTTTTAAAACAGAAAAATAACTCAATTTCCAACTTATAAGATTTCCATTTTTTTTTTTTTTTTATGAAGAAACTAGCAGCGTACTTGTCTTCTTACGGGGTTAAGGAATATTTTTATTGATTTCATGTGTATTTGTATTTGGGTGGAATTCAATTTACTAAAATTAATCCCAATAATATATCAAACTATATTTTATAAACTTACCTATTACTGATATGAAAAAAAAGCTTCTGGATCATGACATTTGTTAATTATAACTAACCTTGAAAGTATAAAAACAATGTACATTTACTAACACCTGTTTAATTGTGTTTAAAAGTGTCTTTTACAAATGTCTACAAACACATTTACAAATTGATTAAGCTAAGTATAGATAATTGAGTTTTAAGGGAGTTTTTAAGGCCAGCAGGGCGGTGCCCATATAGTATTTCTAAATAAAAATAGTCCTATGTATTAACCAGGGACCCTGAGAATGTTCATGTAAAATTTCAGTTCAATGTGTCGTGATTGGGTCAATTACGTGATTGACTAACACCCACAGACACCATTAGATTTTTACATAATAGTATAGATTAAATCCCAATAAATATATCAAACTATGAACTTACCGATTATTGTCTTGAAAAACCAAGAAAAGGTAAAGCTTCTGATTGTAACATAACATTTGTAAAGTATAACTAACCTTGAAAGATGAATAACAAGAAACAATAACTATCAGCTGTTTGAGTGTGTTTAAAAGTGGCTTTTACAGGTGATTATCAGCTGATTAAGCCAAGTATTTAATGGAGTATAGACAATTGAGTGTTAATTAGGAGAGTCTCAAGACCAGTGGGGCGGTGCCCTGACGGAATTTCTAGATAAAAAAAGGTCTATGTGTTATTCAGGGACCATAAGAATGTCCATGTAAAATTTCAGCTCAATGAGTACAGTAGTTTTTACTTGATTAAAACACACACACACACACACACACACACACACACACACACACACACACACACACACACTCACACACACACACACACACACACACACACACACACATAGACAGATGCCATTAGATTTTAATCTAATACTATAGACTACATACTGGAGATGTTTTCTGCATTTATTTTTAAAGCAATGATCAGTAAAGTCCAACGCATCTTTATGGCCCCCAATAAAGAGTAGGTCTACCAAGAGCTAATCAAAGATTAGCTCCAACTATTCCAGTGGGTTTTAAATGGGGTCCTTACTTACACTATCAATATTCACAGTTATTCATTCCCTTTGAAGGCTACAATGCCCATCTTGGGTGAACTACAAAACGACCAAATTTACGGAACTTAAATCATAATCAATATTAAATCAATAGTGATAATACAATACCCCAAATGTTGAGTTTATTTCTCGATCTCTTGTATTTCATAAAATGTGAATTCAAAGATTTTTCCATCTAAGTTTTAAAGAAACTATTGATTTTTCTAACGGTTCCCATGATTATTCTATACGAAATCTAAATCCAGGCCATTGGTGACCTTCAACAGATCTATTAGTAACTATAAAATGTATTAATACATTTGGTGAGAATCCTTCAAGGTTAGGTTACCTATTGATTTGCTAAATAAGCTCTTCCCCATAACCTCAAACATACTGTAGGGAATAATCGGAATGTATTTGTTGATAAATAAGCTTTTCTTTCGATTCATTGGTCGTTATCAATTGCAACTACTGGAAATAGTAAATTACTAGGAATTAAAATTAATGGAGAAAATCCTGCAAACTTTCGTGCTTTAAACGGGTGACAGATGTTTGCGTTAAAAGAAGTAATTTATACTTGCTCGTTAACAATATAATAAATTTCCAAGTAACATAAAACCATGATCACGAGCATCTAGTAGCGATGGCTTGCTCTTATATCTCCATTTGGCCTGTTTCAGGATGAATTCTAACATTTCTTCTAATAAATGAATTTCAAACTCAGATGTACTGAAATAGAACATCGCTTCTGTGTTTAGCACCAATCACTGGAAACTTAAAGGAAAACACTTTAATAACGTTATCGTATAGTTTAGCCTGAAAATTGTAACATCTACATGTGTTAATAACATCTACAAACCACATAAAATTTAATAATAGTTTATTTTTTATTCAAATTAATCTTTATGCAATTGCTACCAATTTATTTAATAAAAATAAAATTGTCAAAACATTGTACAATAATTAAAATAACATTAAATAAATTAATATCACAAACTCTGAGAACATAATATAGCTATAACACAATAAACACTTTAAAATAATAACAATTAAATCGAAAGTAATAAATTTTATCAAAAAATGCGTTAAGGTTTGTGGTAGGTCTAATTTTACTTACCACATTCGTGTCTATAAGGAATTAAAATTCTTCTTACAGAAATAATATAAGAATGAATTTTCGGTTTTTGTTGAGTAGTTTTTTAAAAATACTTAAATGGATATAATTATAAATTTAACGTCCTTTAGGGCACATCTTGTTATTATTTTGGACTTAGTGTTACAAATCTTAATTACCAAAAGTATGTTTTATATCATTATATTTGTTTTCCAAATTTAAACCTGAAAGAGTAAAATAAAATTTTGTAAAAAAAATCAAAGCATGACAACCACATTTATGATTTAATAATCCAAAACTTTTAGAAATTGAATATTATTTACCCTACAAACATTTGGTGAAATAATTTACATTTATTTGTAGATTATGTACAAAACTTAAACGGTTATTTTCCCTGATACAATAAATGTCTCTTTACAAAGAAATGACACTACAAATCATACCAAGGTATTTTAAGAACTTATTTTAATTGCATACTCCACAATGGAGTTATCGAACAAATTTACGTCGTAGCGTACTAATAATATCGCGTTATTTAAATCTAAATATAAAAACAACTAGACTGGTAGGAACATTTTCATAACAAAAAACAAGATTAAGGGTACTAAAATCCGACTGTTTCTTTTCTTTACACTTAACTACTGTCTTTTCATACGTTTTGTGTAGTAAGTTACTATAAGAATGTGTCATTTTGTGTATGTGTAAAGTGTACAATGACTCATTCGTTGTAGAATAGTACAAGAAGCACTACTTTGAGTTTTGAAAGTGGTAAATTCTGGTAACAGAAACTAACACCATCTTTACTCTATCCTTGTGGCTTTGTAACATTTATTCACTAATATATTTCACTGAAGCCCAGCGCCTGGGAGGCTTGGACGTGATGGTGGTGGTGCAGATGATGGTCGTCCAGGCTGTTGCTGTCCCCCAGGATAAGGGAAGGGGGGCCGATAGTAGGGGAGCCTGTGCTGCTCCCATGAGTCCCTTGAATGACCGACGCCTGTCCACTCTCTTGGCGCATTAAATTTCGTCTCCACTTCGCTCTTGCATTTTGAAACCACACCTTTAAAAAAATTATAATAAATGTTTCATCTTAAAACATTTTCTAAAGAACATTCGTGCGAAAAAATACAAGTTTAATATACATTATACTATAAAATATTACTCTTTTGCTATTACTTGGGACCAGACTTTTTGTTAACTAAAAGTTGTTAAATTGTTAACTTACTCTTGGAGGAAACTTTTCTCAAGTAATAGCAAAAGTGTAATAAGAATTAACAAACCAACTCGTCATGAACAGCAACAAGATTTCGATACTATAAAATATTATAAGACTTAGACTAACATTTAGGTATACGTTTAACCAAAGTTATTATTATTTTCTATTTACATAATAGAAAATATGACATTATTATTATATATAATATTATTATTATTATAACATAATATTTATATCTTATACCGCATAAACAATATAGATCAGTATCTACTAACAATAATAGGCCTAAGTGGAACCAAATAAATAGAAACACCTGTAAACTTTACTTCTAAATGAAGTAAAAGGATGGTGCCATTAACTAAACAATATTTTTTGGAAATATACTTTCAACGTCTTTACTGATGATGGATAATTATTACACTAATAACAGACTTCTTATCCTGATAAAGGAGTTCTTATACTAATAATACACTTCTTACTATAGTAAAAGGCTTCTCATACTAATAATAGACTTCTTATTGCAATAATATACTTCTTATACCAGTAACAGGCTTCTTATACCAGTAACAGACTTCTCATACTAATAATAGTTTTCTAATACTAATAATAAACTTCTTATAATAATAATAATAATAATAATAATAATAGACTCTTTATACTAATATTAGACTTCTTATAATAGTAATAGACCTCTAATACCAATAATAGTCTTCCTTTGCCAATAATAGACTTCTTATATCAATAATAGACTTCTCATACTATTAATAGATTTCTAATACCAATAATGACTTCTTATACTAATATTAGACTTTTTATTCCACCAATAGACTTCTTATGGACCTAATAATAATAGACTTCTTGTACCTTGTAATGACTTCTCGTAAGATTGTATAGATTCATCGTTTTTTCTAGAGCAACACTTTCTCTATAGACTAACTTTTCTGCACCCTATAAATTTTCCAGTAATCACTTTTTTTGTTAACTTATGCCTAAATTAATCTACTTCACATTTCGAGTTATGCAAGTAGTTTGAAGAAATCAAAATTTTATATTATATTTGTGGAAAATTTTGAAATTTTAATTTATAGAAATCTTCAGAGTTACAACTTCTTTCACATGTCAAGAAACGTAATATAAAGTTTGGCCCTAGAAAACTTTTCGGTATTTCCCTGAATTTTTCGGTAGCAGTAACAGTTCCCACTAAAATCATGTGGTGAGGCTTTTGGTGGACCATTCTAAGAATTATTTTGTCATTAATTTATTTAACCTTATTTTTAAAATAAAATAAAATCTTTTATTAAAATATGAAAAATATAAGAAGTGGGCAAATAAATAAAACAAATTACTTTGTTCAAGAAAGATATGTAGAGCATATGTAGTTAATTTCATGGAGGAAACCATATTTGCGACCCATGATGATGGCTATAACTGTCCTCTGCTACAGCTACTTATCCTCAAATGAGTATATTTTACCCATATAGCCTCTCTTCAGAAGTTTTATGAAACAAATAAGCGGTCGTTGTCTAACGAAGTAATACTGAAGGCATTTACGCACATTCATAACTGTTTAATGTCAACTCGTTTTGTATGAAATACATCTTCATGTTATCATATTAGAATCTCTTTTTATAAAAATTTATAGAGTATAAAGTTTGTTACAAATCTGGGCAATTTAAAATAATTTCTTTGCCCCTTAAAACAAATAAAAATGAAACCTAATCCCTTTGGGAGTTTTAACCCCCAAAATCTTCCTCGGTGTGCCCTTGTTCCTAAGTCTCCAATTTCCTCATTATTTTCATTGATTTCCTCAGAATCTCTCTCCTCATTTTTTTGTCCTTTGTCTTCAGTTTCAAATTAGTACTTACATTCAATATGTCCATAAAAAAATCCTCCTGGAGATCCTTTAACAAATATTCTAATTCTGTTATTATTTTACCATACTATTGTTTCTTTTATACGTAAATCATATTGGTTAATCGATTTAGCATATCTTAACCCTTTAGTTTAGATTTTCCAAGGGTTGCTCTTTACACATGTCCAGTAATCTTATATAATTTCTTAATGTTTATTGCGAATATTTCATAATTATTCATTGACTATTTGATTTTGTACTTCCAGTATTTTAAAGCTATTTGATTTTTTACCACGTTTTTACTTCTAAGACACTGTCTTCCTAACGTGACTTTGTAACTTTTTACAAAAAAAAGGCTTTTGAAAAGACAACTAAATGAGCAAAGATTTGTCAATAATGATTAACAGAGCAACCCACATTATAGACGTAATGAGATGATGTCATAATATAATATACGGGTGATGCAATAGCAATTATATTGAGGTCTATAATGCTGGCTGCTCCGGAAATATATTCCTGCTACTTGGAATGGCGGTTCCGCTGATACCTATCATAGGGGTTTCCTAGGCAATATGTGAGTCGGTAATAGATTGCCTAGATCGACTATTTTATAAAATAGTAAAGTGTAAAACTAAGAAAAAGTTAAAATAAACTTTTCTATGAGGGAAGCAGGTGAGCCTGGCTAATTAGGCCCGTAGACATCTGTGGCCACAGGTTCACTGCGCAAACTAGAGCTTGTTCTATAACTATCTCGTTTTACTCTAATAGCCATCACAGTTTTACAGTCTTCCTCTATCTCAATGCATTTCGTGTATTTTTTACTAATAAAATTTTGTTCATGAATATATTATCTGTAAGAAACATTTTTTCTATAAGTAAACTTTATACAATCAAAATGTAAAACTTTATAAACATTTTTACATCCTCTAATTTAGTCTATATGGTACTTGTATATTACTAACGATTAAACAACATGAGCTGGTAAATGTAAGATTTTTATCAACAATAAAAACAAAAATGTTTTAAAGTAAGTTCCTACTTAGGTCAACAAAGAAAGAGTTTATTTTACTTACCATTTACTAAATAATTACAATTTATATAAATAAAGTAACATAACATATGCGTTAAAACAGCTGTTCCTCCAAATAGCATATAATTTAAAATCAGGTGTTTTATGAAACCATTTTTTATCACTTATTTTAAGCCAAGTGGAACGAATAACAATATTTGCAAACATTGCCCCTTTTGAGAAACGTTTATCTCTCTCCCTCTCTCTCTCTCTCTCTCTCTCTACATATATATATATATATATATATATATATATATATATATATATATATATCAATTTCATTTTGTGTACTTAAACAAGAATCTAACTTGGTATTTATGCGAGTTAACTTTCAAAGATTGGCAGTATCTACATCATCGGGCATCACTGAACGGGGGTTGTAGTAGTGATGGAGATACTGCCAATCTTTGAAAGTTAACTCGCATAAATACCAAGTAAGATACTTGTTTAAGTACATAGGGAAAGTAATAATGAATACAAGAAAACAGTGCTGCAAAACCTAGAATATATATATATATATATATATATATATATATATATATATATATATATATATAATAGTTTATTATTCCTGATGATGTTGGTACTGTTTGCCAACGAAAAGAAAAAAGAATTGTAAATTCAATAATAATTCTTGTATTTGTATTTTGACTTATTTCTTTATATATATATATATATATATATATATATATATATATATATATATATATATAATTAATAAATTAAAAATATTTCAAAAAACAAGAATACTTTTAATGAATATATTTATTCAAAGCTTTTCGCCGATAAAATAGTACCAGCATCTTCAGGAAAATAATTATCCCTGGATATATATATATATATATATATATATATATATATTTATATTTTGATTCTTAGTATTGTAATTCTTGAGGATATTGGTAATGTCAACCAACGAAAAGCTTTGAGTGTATTATTCAATAAATTATTCCTGTAATTAGTCTATATTATTTAATCTTAAAAATAATTCTAACAGGAAAACATATTTGATATTCTACATATATATATATATATATATATATATATATATATATATATATATATATATATAAAGATCTAGGTCAAAATACAAATACAAGAATTATAATTAAATTTACAATTTAAAGCTTTTCGTTGGCTAACAGTACCAACATCATCAGGAATATTAAACAATTCTGATGATTATATATATTGAAGAGAGTGTGAAGCAATAGAGTGTAGAATTGAAAAAAATGAGTATTTGGAAGTTTCTTCCACTTGAATTTTGGAGGTTATGTTAACAAAAGAATGAGTAGGCCTATCTCTTAGTCATTTAATAAACTCATCCATTAGGGTTTTCCAGGTTAGGTTAAATTAAGTTAGGCTAGATAAGGTAAAGTTTAGCAGCTCCCTGAGGTAAACTTTAAGATATACCGAGGTGTGGTGGTATAAAATAGAAATGAACGATGATCACAGATGAGTTCGTAGTTTATCATTAATGTAGGTACATTTAGATTTTACTGGACAATCTTTAGATTCAGCAATATATAGGCTTTTAGAGTAACATATACGTTAATATTATAGGTTGTTTATTTTAAATTTATAGAAACTTCTTTACCACTTAAAGCTTCCATTTAATTTTGATTAGGCTATAGTTTGTCATGTATCACATTTGTCTGAAGATGATTGGTTTGCAATCGAAATATACATAAGAGTTATAATAAAGTTTTTGTGGGTAAGAGGTTTTTATTTATTTAAAATAACAGATCTAATCGAACTCACTTCTAAGTTGTTAATATCCGATGAATTTATATTCTCACTCAGAACTAATCAAGGACAACTAGCAACATGGAACATATTTATATTAGTTTCGTACAAATATAAAAATCTGAATAGCGTAACTGTGTTAAGAAAATGTACACGCTAACGTTGCTTTGCATTGAAGGTGTGTAAATGTTTTAATTACAATATGGTTCCCATTAAAGTGGGCATCAATTATGGTTAAGGGAATAAACATCCACACAATATGGTTAAGTTAACAATCATCCATACAATATGGTTAAGTGGTCACCCATTATGATTAAATTGAAAATCGTCCATACAATATGATTAGGAGATCATACATTATGGATACATTGACATCCATCCATATAATATGCTTAAGTGGTCATCCATTAAAATGCAATAATTGCACTTCCTTCGACATTCGACCATATAATCTGCCTAGGTGTCATCCATTAAAATGCAATAATTACAACTACAATGACATTCATCCATATAATAGGTCTATGCTTAAGTGGTCATCCATGAAAATGCAATTATTACACCTACGTTGACATTAATCCATACAATATGCTTGAGTGGTCATCCATTAAAATGCAATAAAATCACCTACTTTGACATTCGTCCTTATAATATGAATAAGGGGCCATTCATTAAAATGCAATAATTGCACTTCCTTCGACATTCGACCATATAATCTGCCTAGGTGATCATCAATTAAAATGCAATAATTACAACTACAATGACATTCATCCATATAATAGGTCTATGCTTAAGTGGTCATCCATGAAAATGCAATTATTACACCTACGTTGACATTAATCCATACAATATGCTTGAGTGGTCATCCATGAAAATGCAATAACTACACATACGTTGACATTCATATATATATATTATATATTATATATATATATATATATATATATATATATATATATATATATATATATATAATATGCTTAAGTGGCCATCCATTGAAATGCAATAAATCCATTTGCTTTTTAATAAATTACTTTAGGAAATAGTATAATAAAAAAGACTTTTAACCAGTGATGAATAGAAAACTATACACAAATACACAAAAAAAACAAACATAATACCATATCGTTGCGTAAGCATTGTATAAAATATTGAAAGCTTATCAAAACTGAAGATTATCCCAAATCTATATTGCAACCTCATTTCTAACTATCCCAGTAAGTTATACGTTACAATGTAAAGATATATCTCAGTTATAACAGGACAATATGTCTTTTAAACTGCTCAACTATTAAACTGTTACAAGTCTTTTTAAAAACTATTATTTGAGCTTAGGTTGTGAGATTGTGTTGATAACAAATAAAAGACCTACTCAAAATTCACAAATTAATCATTTATTTACTCAGACGTTTTGAAAGAAAAAGTCATCATTATTAAAAGGTATTGACGCTACCAACTCCAACTTACAACTCCTCAGTTGAAAGTCGCAGTTTGTAGTATTAATACTCATTGATGATGATGATGATGATGATGATGATGATGATGATGATGATGATGACGACGACGACGACGATGATGATGATGATGATGATGATGATGATGATGATGATGATGATGATGATGATGATGATGATGATGATGATGATGATGATGATGATGATGATGATGATGATGATGATGATGATGATGATATGATGATTTTGAGATTGAAACGCGTCTGAGTAAATAAATTATTACTTTATACGTTTCTGTACGCCTTTTACTCGTAATTGTTTGTTATATTATTTATTTAAATAAGCTGTAAGGTCACGTCATAATTCTGTGAACACTAACCATACGCTTTATGGTACCAAAATAATAACCGAATCCAAAGCACCCAAGGTGTGGATTTACACGATAAACTCAACAACCAGGTTGTAACTTATTTTTCTTCCTACGTCGGGAATTGGTCCACTTTATATTTATGCAAATATTATCGGCGATCAAAAGTTATGCCGCAATCGCTGCTTGTCAAGATTGTTTTCTTACGATGTTACAGATAAAGAATTGTTCTCTAAGTTAAAGAGTCATCAATCTTGTACATAGGCGGCTATTTAGACACGACTTCACGTTCGGTTGGATACAGACTCGCCTGAAATCTTATTTACCCTAGACGTTCGCTGGTTCGCAACAGTTCTGTACGCTCACCGAGTCGCCATACGACAGGAAGTGACGTCAAATAATCTGAGGAACAAGTTTAAAAAATTCAGAATGTGGAAGAATCATTCGTTTTAGAAAAGAGTAATTAGTCTATTTGGTGGTTAATATTCGGAAACTACAATTCTATTCAATGCATTATATCACATACTCGATATAATTATCGCAATATATAACTTGCATGTATATATATATATATTTATTTGTACATATATATATATGTGTGTGTGTGTGTGTGTGTATTTGTGTGTATGTGTGTGTGTGTGTGTGTGTGTGTGTGTGTGTGTGTGTGTGTGTGTGTGTGTGTGTGTGTGTGTGTGTGTGTGTGTGTGTGTGTGTGTGTGTGTGTGTGTGTGTGTGTGTGTGTGTGTGTGTGTGTGTGTGTGTGTGTGTGTGTGTGTGTGTGTGTGTATTTGTGTGTGTGTGTGTGTGTGTGTGTGTGTGTGTGTTTCTTTCATATATATGTAGCCTTACCTTAACGTTTTTGGTAGCAATAATTATAAGTATAAAGTGTCGTGTATGTGTTTACATTATAAGATCCAATGCTTCACCTTTATTACTGTCTATGCCCATTTTGCAACCACTTAACCTCATACCTACAGAATTGTCTATTGTTTCACACTAAGTAGAAATTTAATGATTTTAATTTTTGAATATTTATGAAAAGCTGACAAATCGAAAGATTCATAGCAGAGCATTACATGGATTCACGGTTAGTCAATGAAGGACGGTTGAGAACGCCACCAATGGGATAATGTGGCAATTAAGAATCAGAGAACGTCGTCGAACATTTATATAAAAGCCGAAATTAATTTTATGGTTCTCCACGGAAACATAGAAATAAACTGAAACTTTTCGTTTTAAATTTATGACATAATGTTACCAACGCTTTCTCCAAGTAAGCCATTTTCTGGCAGGGTTGGTTTCTTTCCTTAATGAGCCTCAATAAACAAAACATAACTTTCAAACAATTATTATTTTTCTTATTCCATGGTAAGTTGACCACAGATAATTACAGAAAATGGGCAGTCGGAAATAACAAGGATTACTGAATGCGAACATAAAGAATTTAGAAATCCTTTTTAAATGAGTGGGGGGAATGAGGCTTTTTAAAAATTAAATAACAATGGTAGAAACGGGTTGAGGAAAACGTATGACTTATGCTCTCCCCAAATAGCCTCTTGAAAAGATAATTGACTATTGTCTAATGCAGGATTTTCTTTAGTGAAAAATACTGATTAAGTAAAACAAATGTATGTTGAACACAGGTCTTTGTTTTTTCAAGGACGTTGTCAAATTTATTGTGGAACTAATTTAGAAAATGAAACTAAATTTAAAACTTGTAAATATAGCAATATTTTTATTAAAGAGTAGGGCTTTATAAAATTAGTTTATATAGAAATATGTTTTTATATGTGGTAGAGGGGCTGTGTGAATAAGATTGTAGCAGTGGAACAATGACGATAAATCTGGCAGTGGAAGTGGGAAAGGATAAGTGTCTGTGGGAAATGTGGCAGTAGGATTGTGACAGGAAATGTGGCACTAAGAGTGTGGAAAAATTGTTGCAGTAGGACTGTGAAAGAGAATGTGGCAGTGGGACTGTGGCAAAAAATGTGGCAATGAATGTAGCAGTAGGACTGTGGTAGGATATGTGGCAGTGATAAGAAAACATGTGACAGTAGGTCTGTGAAAGGCAATGGATATCTTTGCATAGTACATTCAAGTTGACTCTTGCTTGAGTTCATTGTAATTATTGGACTATTAAAAATACGAACGTCTTAAAAATTTTCATAAACTTGATAATAAAGATTTTTCCGAAAATTTTCACTTGAACCCATTCAAATGCTGAGGTTAAAAAACACTATACATACCAATTTTTGTGAAAATCATTACATTAGTTTTCGAGAACAAATATATTTAGCCTTTCTTTCTCTCTCTCCCTCTCTCTTTCTCTCTCTCTCTCTCTCTCTCTCTCTCTCTCTCTTTCTTTCACTCACTCTATGAAAATTGTTTATTTCATAATTTTGCAATACCAACATTGACTGTATAAAGAACGGATACCTATAAAGGAAGGTATGTATGCCCCATTCTTTGGGAACAAAGTTGGGTAAATAAAGCCAGAATAAGGCTTCATTTTATAGGATAACAGCTGAATATCCCCTTTAAGAATTAGTGCATATTCATATGTTTTTTACCTGCAAAACTCTTTTAGAAAGACCAGTCTTCTGAGCTAATTGTTTTAAATCTTTGGCGTCGGGGTTTTGGTTAATATTGAAGTAGGACTTCATCGTCCGTAGCTGGTGGTGCTTGAATGAAGTCCTCATCCGCTTCGTTCTCTGCTGCGACGACTGCACCCCAGGGGACGTGACGGACGAGTCGTACGTTAACGATTCCATCGAAGAAGAGAGATCCCCCGAGTGCATCATTTCTAAAACACAAACAAAACCATTGACATCCTTCGTGGAAACAAATCTACTAGAAGGCTCTGAGTTTCCGACAGGTCTTAGGCTATTTGTATCCCTAGCAATCATATCTCAATTCTTTTTGACTGTCGCGGGGTACCTCCTTCGGTCACAACTTTCTATGTACCGCTTGGAGTTGCGATTGTAGAAGATTGTAGAAACCACATAATAAGAATTAATATGGCAATGCTAGGAATTATAGAAAACTTTGGTACTCATATGTTACACAATGTATTAAAGACTTTATTAGGAGCTGGTTAAATAAGAGATATGCTAGTACTTTATAGGTTGTATTTTTCTATCAACATCCAATATATAAATAAATCTAGAAATAAATTTTGCACAGTAAAATAATTCATTTTTACCATTAACATTATATTTCGACAAATAAGAGGCTGCACAAAAACTACTTATAATACAAAACATAGCCTATATCTATATTTTTTGGGTTTAAGAAAAATGCAGTTATATTATCAGGATTCGGGACACTTGCGAGAAACAAACATTTCCGCCCGTATAACTTGAGATGTAATAAGAATTATGAAGAATTAGAAGTATACCCTAAAGGTTATGATTTAAAATTTGGCAAAACTCACTGATGACGACTTTATCGTTGAAACGCGCGTGAGGAAATTATTCATTGATTGAGAAATTTTGTTTGTTATTAGGTAATTCGGAAACATAATTTTAATTGAGGGGAATATTCAGGACAGTATTTTTGTTAACTTATAGAAGTAATTTAAAGTGTGATGTAATTATTTATTTAGATTGAGTAAGTTCAAACTATTCTTCAAAAAGCGTCGAGTTAAAGTTATACTAAAGGGCATGGCTTTGAACTTTAAGAACATCCTATTGGATGGAGTGAGTTGAGAGCCACTGTGGGTAACATGTTAGTTTTATCTGATTTTGCATAAAACGCTGTTTGTCATTCTCGATCCACATTTTACGGCCGCGAAAGAAATCTTATATTAGAGCCCTGAGAGTGTAATTCATACAGGATTGCACAATGCGCTTTCTCGGTGAAAATAAAACGCGACAGGTAAAACAAAAGCTCGCCGGGCAGCCATATTGCCGGGCATTGTGGCCGCACGACCCAATCCAGAACAATGCCCGCTTATCATGCGTCACCGAGAAGCCTCATTCTTCCAGTAGTCGTCGTGTAGGCCTACAAATTTATTGCGCCGAGGTGTGTCCCCCTTTCCCATCTTTACGGCTAGATTCCAGCACTTTTTTTAATTGGGCAGGGGATATTCAGAAGTAGGCCCACCCACCTTCAGCGTCGTTGAAAATCCTCCAAACAGGCGCGATAAATAAA